>CM038793.1:227820440-227899963 GCA_021764765.1 Vicia sativa
CATCTTCCGACTTTGACGGTGAAGCCTAAACCGTTTTGTCAAATTTGAAGGGAAGATTAGGAGCTGTCCCCAAATAGAACTACTTCTTCAACAAAGAAATTGAGCATCTTTCAATGAGGCCATCCTAGGCGGAACTTGTAGTTTCAGAGGACGGGAGAGTCAACAGACATGACTGGGTATTGTTTTGATGGGAGTCTCAAGAATTCACCTCCATCTCAAGGGTATTGGATCAGATGATCACTACATATACTTTCTTCACCACATCGTAACAACCTTCCTTTCAACGGATATTTTAGCTCGATGTAAGGTAGAGGTACGTCGCCCCATGTATCCAGGCGCCCGAGTAGACAAGAGTAAGCGGACGGATGTCCATGACAAAGAAAGGTGGAGTCAAAAGTCTGGAACCGACTTAACAGCAGAGTGAGCTCTCCAAGTACCGCAGGCGCTTAGAACCATCAAAAGCTCTCACGATAATGTCACCGGGTCTCGATCCAACCCTTCGACATCAAGTCGATCAAAAGCGCCTCGTGATATATTCAGAGTAACCGTGTCAACCAAAACATGAGATGTGGTACACCCTTGCATTCAATGTAGATGCAAGGCTTTGTTGTGTTTCTTTCCCAAGGAGTCAATCAAGATCGAGAAGCTTAGGCCGTTGTTGGCAGCCGCTAGCAATACAAACTTCGAATTGATCGCTGGTAGTGTTCTTGCGGCACATGAGCATTCTTCAAACTTCACCAAGGCATTAGTATGAGCCTCGGAGCACAAGAGCAGCAAGTATGGATATCTTGGACGGAGTCTCGTCTCTCAACTCCACAACATTGTAGTCACTCTTCTTGATGATCTTCGAATTTCCTCCATTTCTTGTTTGAGGTGTCTTCAAGAACTTCCCTTGGTACTTCGGTTGAGGTGATGAGCACCGGTTCTTTCCTCTAGTCGGGATATTGATTGAGTAGACGGAATGCGAAATGAGTCGCAGTTGTCTTTTGGAGGAGAGATCTCTCGAGAGAATACCCTTCCTCGCTGGTCACTTACTCGATCCGTGATGTTGTCAATGTGAATGGTACTTCAACAGTAAGATCTTCAATGTCGAGGATCTTGCTTGACGCCATGATAGTAAACATCACCATAATTCCAAGGGATAGCTTTGTCGAGGAATATGGAACCGGTCTTGAGAAGTGATAATGAGAGGTGCCACTCTAGGCACGTGGATCAACAGAGGAAATCCTTATAGTTAACATCAAAGATAGTCTTCGGGAAATCGCACCCCATCCGGTCGCCTTTAACATCTTCAATAGGAATCTTGTAACTATCGTGACAAAGGTACTTCACCATGTAATCATACTTTCCACTTGCTGCCCCAAGGTATCCCACACAGATGGTACGCCATTCGCATTGTCGATCTTCAACTTAGACATTTCTTCACACAGCTCGCGACAGTGGTTTCGTAAATAGTATCACTACTATCCATCATGCACCGAACACGCCTCTCAACCAAGCACAACCATCAAAAGTATGCACCAACGACAATTCTCCTCGGCATCCTGATTGACACCGCTTGCAACAAATTCTTCTTAATAATACATCATCGAGGAATGGTCAAGTCATCTATGTTGAAAACATAAGTATCACACCAACAAAGATTGGAACTCTTGTCATGGTTAGGCATAGGAGCATTGATCACATCTTCGAGTCTCAACAGAGGATCAAACTCAATCTGCTTAGCTTCAATCATATCTTGAATTTGTTCTTCGTGAGCCCAACAATCGTTGTCGTGCTCGGCTGTTGGAATGGTAAGCACACTTAGCATTAGGATTGTACTGGAGAGGAAGTGTTGACATTTCGAGGAGGATCCTCAAGGTAATCACCCTGCTCAACATGTGTTGCAAGGCTTGCGACAATGGCATGTTGATCTTCAGAACCGCCTCGTGGCCGCTCGCTACGCTGCTGTCTCACGAGGTCATGTGGCCGATGTAGGATCGAGATCACAACTGCCCCTACAGATCGAGCGCCGGTCGGCTTGGCTCGCTTTTCTCGACCATACACAAGATTGGTTTCTTTCTTAGCACCAAAAGATCTCTTCGCAGATTCAAGATGTCTCATGATCTTCCCACCTTGATACCAAATTCAATGCTCATCACAATATCACTCGGTGAATCCGGATGAAGAATTTCCAATCGATGATTGAAGAACGGGTCGTTGTTCCATGAACATATCAACCAACTCCTATTGGACAAGGGTGGTTGAACTCGCTAGATCTCTCCACTCGAGCATACCCTTGAACTTCGTCACACCCATAGACATGCTTTGTAGTTGCATGCGATGGGTGTCAAAGATTGTACTCATACGTCTGTCAGAAAGCATCACCAAGTCACCCAAGTACGGATACGGCCATTCTCTACTCGATAGTACCATTCCAACCGAGTTCCCGACAAACTCTCTGAAAATAGTGCATCCACAACTTTCTCTGCCGCTGGGGATTGATCTTCTCGACATAGGACTTCAAATGCAGCTTAGGGCAAGACATGCCATCATATTTGGAAAAGTAGGAACTTTGAACTTGGAGGAATCACAACACCAGAACAAGACTCATCATCAAAGTTCAGCCCGGACATTTTCAAGTTTTCCACAAAGATTCAACGATCTTCAAGTTGCTTGTACTTGTCATCTTCCTCGTAGTATCGGCTATAATCGAATGATCCTCCTCCTTTCTTCTTGGTTCCCTTACCATCACCTTTCACCCTCGGCATGGACACACCTTCAGAGAGCTCAATACGGCCGACCACTTTAGGACCCCTTGAAACGCTCACCCATGTTGAGGAGACCAACAACCTTCTTCTTGTTGATGAGCTTCTTCAGATCTTCTTGGCCTTGGACCAAGTCGGTGAACATCACTGAACCGAGCATTCTGAGCCCGAGATCTTTGACATCTGCTCAAGAGCCATTAAAATAAATAGCGAGCAAATGAGAAAACCAATTCCAATGTACTGCGGATGCAATGTTATGCTATGATATGCAATGTTTATGCGAATGCAATGCAATGTTTTCAAGGACCTAAGAGATTTAAATTTGTTAAACAAGCAATGAACAAACATTTATTAGTACTTTTTCATTATTTTTTTTCTTTTTAAGTACAAGAGATAGTTCAAAACAATAAAAGAAAACATAAACATCCTAAAGCTCTAAGTCTCCCATGGGCGCTTCCTCTTGGTGCCGATGTAGTATTGATGTTTCGCCTCCTCATGAAGTAGCTTTGTCAACTCTAACACTTTCTTCTCACTGCATAGCATCGAGCTTCAAAGGTATCCTTTCTTCCTGTCGAATCCGTGATCTCTTCAAGTCTTCAAAATCGTGAGGCATGTCGGATGGAGAACAAGATAGGTACGCCACCTATAGCAATGTGTTCCATAATTACCGGTAAAACAGCGTGAATGGCATCATGAGGTTTTGAGCTCGAGCTCGCACTCCATTTGAGGTAAGGTTCCCAAGGAATGGAGTTCGGTGCCCCAAAGTCTTGGTATCGCTTCTTTACCATGCCCCAAGCATGTATAAACCTTCGCTTAATTCTCGAGATCGTGATTGGTCGAACACAACATCTTGGAGAAGCATATCATGTGGACCATCTCTCTTCAAGAAACCAAACCGACGTAGAGCTAGAGAAGGGTTGTAGTATACTCCCTTATACCAAGTAAGGGTACATTAGGAATTCTCCACAACGCCAATGAATGTGAAGTCCTTTGAGAGAAAAGATTCCAACGGATATCTGAATGAGAGAGTGACATCAATCTTGAGACCATCTCAACCTTTGTTCATTCTTCAAACTCGATGGAGGAAGGTGCTAAATAAACCACCTTGAAAGTAACGGTACACAACACATGAGAGTTCCTTGTCGCTAGTAGTACGAGTGAGAGAATGTAGAATGTCTCCAAGTAAGGTAGGCACGGATTGCGGTAAGAAACAACTTGATGGCATTGACATCTATGAATTGATCCGAGTTAGGAATAGAACCAAACCATAAATTAGCAAGGCCACAATGTCTTCAAATGCATGGAAACTCATAACTTTGAGGAATTCTCGCTTTTTGATTAAGAATTTGAAAGTAAACCTTAACTCCACTTCTAGTTTCCCAATTGGCTTCAATGTCCGAGCGCTTAAGATGTAAGGCGGATGCAATGTCTTCGAACTTAGGAACCTTTTCTAAACCGTGAATGGCATTTGGTCAAGAATAGGTATCCCAAGTAGCTTAGAGAACTCTTCCAAGGTAGGAACCAACCGATAATCTGAAATGTAAAGCAATGGTGTTTCTGATCAAAGAACCGGAATAGACATGCATCATATCTTCTTCAAAACCGAGATAACCAAATCAAGTAGATAACCATGTCTTTGATGAATCGAGCATGGTCGGAATTCTCAAACCAATTCTTTGAGTTGAGAAGGGATACCCATGAAGTTGATTCTGATAGTCTTTCTAGAAGCCATAATCCCTACAAAACAGAGCAAAGATAAATCCTAGGTCCTTGAAATAGTTAGAAATGATATGCAATGCATGATGTCATGATGTCATGTTTAGCACACACAAACAATTCACACAATGAGCCTAGGGTTAAGGCTTGCATGAGGTATAGGTGATTACCCCACCAAAAGTTTGAGTTGGTTCATCCCGTCCATAATAGTAACCGGTTCTAGGAATCTCACATCACGATCTTTCTCGTAGGCGCTTATTTCAATACGACGCCAAGTGGTCGATCGAAAATGTCCCAAAAGTCTGATCTCAATGAGCGAGCATCGAGTATCAACCAACCTCGGTCTACACTCAAAGCCGCCATCTCACTACCTTCTAATGGCCAAGATGGGTCAATTAAGGTTCTAAAAGTTTAGTTATTGATGACACCACGCAAGCCAAATACTTTCTTCAACTGGGAATGAAGAGTATCGGACAACCAAAGTGTCACGCTAACGAGCCATCATGTTGACCGTGTAGTTATACGCCCAACGGTCGCGATGATCTAATGCTACTTACCTAAAAGGAAACCCGATCCGTGTAGGATCCCCAACAATATAATACCCAAGCAACCCTTAAAGATAAAGCATACAAGTCAAACAAAAAGCAATAAAGGTTATCTAGAAATCCCTAAGGCAATTTCTTTTGGGTGTTTTCCTAGCAGAGTCGCCAGCCTGTGATACGGTGAACTGACTTTGTAGGATTTTGTATCCAAATGTGCGGATAGCAAGAGTCGCCACCGACTTTTATTTTTATCCAATTAAGGGAAGGTAAAAGTAAGAAAAGACCTTCGTTAGATTCTCGAGTTCGGAGAATGGTTATGAAAAGGGAAGGTATTAGCACCCTTTCCATCCGTAGTTATCTACGGCTCTTAGTTGCTCTAGATCACTTTTTAAAATTGCTTTCCGTGTTTGACAAAATGTTTTGAAAAGGCATTTCGCTTTGACTTTGTAATGACTCATGTAGGAGTGTATACAAAGTGTTCGAAATGTTTTGTTTTGAAAAGAATTTGAACTTTGAAAAAGTGTGTGTGTGAAAAGCATTTGATAGAGCAAGCAACTAAAAGACTTATTTACCCACTCGTAATTGGTCGCTTTGTTGTACTTACATTCCTTTAGAATAGCGCTAGCCATACCATTAGTTAGGTAGCTCCATTCTGGATGTAAGCGGACATCTGGAGGGACATCGGATGGTCATAGAAGGCAACTTGTAGGAAGTATCCTAGCACATTCGGGACTATCATCATTTTTCGAGGCGACAATCGAGGGTCAAGATCATGTATTCGGAGGCGACATCGCGGGTCTTATGATCTTTGTATCGAAGGGACTATGATGATTTGTTTGAAGGCAACGGTGCTAGAATACTCTACGCTCGAGGGACATGACCATTTTGAAATCGAAAGGCATCGAGAGAGAATTACCTAAGGGGTGCGTGTGAAAGAAGTGTGTTGAATTGTATATTATCTTGAAATTAGTGTGAGCTATGTCCAATTATTATCTTGCCATACACGCCTAATTACTAGCAATTGATAAGGGTGCGAAAGTAAAATGCGAATGTAAAGATGCGGAAAGGTAAACCTACGCTATTACATGGCTTGGGGCGATACATAATTAAAATGCGGAAAATAAAAGTCCTAAATTAAACTATTACAACCCATGAGCAATTACATTATTGAAAAATAAAATAAAAAAGAAGAATCGTCTAATCGGATCAACCTGTGAAAGAATAAGAAAATCTAAAATGCAATATGAATTGAACAAGAGAAAAATGTTAGAAAATGCAAGTTTTATATGGAAAATTAATATATGCTGGAAATAAGATAAATAAGTTAAAATAATTTTTTGATTTTTGGAAAAGATTTAATAATTAAAATGCAATTTATAATGATTTAAATGCTAAAATAAAATAAAATAAATATGCATGCAAAATATATATTTTTAATTTATTAAATTAAATAAAGATTTTTATGAAAATAATGCAAAAAGAAAAATGTTTTGGTAATTTTTAATGCGTAAATAAATATGAAATTAATTAAAATAGTATGCAAAATATTAAATAAATAAGAAATATGGAAAATATTGAAAGTGAAAGTTTGGAAAAATAAAAGTGAAACCGGTGTCGAAGGACGAACTCATGACATTGAAGGCATCCGAAATACGTAAATCGGGACAAAGGGTTTTGTGTTTTGAAAGTGAAAACAACGATACATGGTTACGACGTCCCGATATGTTGAAATCGAGTCACCATGGGGTCCATGTTGATCGAGATCGAATCGAATGTGCTGAGCCACGCAAGCCACGAGTCGATCGAAACACCCACGAGCCCTAGCCCCGCCGCCTCCGATTTGCCAACCAAACCTGCAAAATACGCGGAATAAATGAACAAAAGGAAACCCTACCCCTAAATCGACCCTCCGAATCCAATGGTGAGGCATTTCGATTGAAATGCCTCGATACCGGCTCAAGCTTCACACCGAAACCCTAAACATGGCATCATGCTTGACGCCCAAATCAACGATTGCCCAGATCACATAATGGACCTCATGAACACATTAAAGGCATTAGAAACAATTAATACAATACAGGATAATTCAAAAATCAAAAGAAATTGAATATGTATGTATGTATATGCACGATTCTCGACGATTTAATCAAAGGATGTGCATTCTTACTCAAACCTACCCAACGAGCACGATGGAATGATGTTTGAGGTCGGAACTCGCTGAAATTGAAATTAATTTCAAAGATTCTTGGAAAATTTTGCAAGAATTAGGGTTATGCTTGAGCTAGGGTTTCACCTTTGTATCGGGTCGCATTGCTTGGTATTTATAGGAGTTTTTGGAGAAAAACAAGGAAAAAGATTGGAAATTGAATGTGCAAATATTTTCTTTGAAAATCAAATCAAATTTTGAAGAAAATATGATTTTCTCATCAATGCCATGGCTTGCACGAATTTGGTAAATGGTGTGGGCTTTCTTGGACATTAAGAGATATAAATCCAACTCAATTGAAAATAACTTAATTTTCATATTTTACATAATTTATTTTGAATTAAATGTTGTAAAATTCAAATATAAACCATGAAAATAGAAAATTACCAATGCCAAGCTTTTATGGGTCAAAAATAACATCATGAACAAGTTTGGATCAAAAGATTATAGGCCCATTTGGAAAATTTTGCATTTTGACCAAAATGTCCTTTTAGTAATCATTCAAAATCGCCCAACTTCTGAATGGTGTATCTTGCTCAATTTTCCACATTTTTGAGTGTTCTTGGACTTTTGGAAAGCTCTAAGAGTCCTTTAACCAATGTCTTTGGTCTCATCTCAATTGAGTTACCATGCTCAAAATATCTTCAAAATGTAAAGTTGACTTTTGTTGACTTTGAAAATGACCAGAATGTTTCGAGCCATACCTCTCAAATGAAGCATTTTTGGACATTCTTGTGAGACATGAAGTGGTAGAGAATTGAATTTCCTTCAAAATGAGCTTTGGTGGGAAATTTGAGAAAGTATGAGAAAGTTATGATCAACAAAGTTCATTGACTTTTCATCTAGAAACCCTAATTTAGAAAGTTTGACTTTGGGCAAATCTTGAGTTTTCTTGATGAATCATGATCAACCCTTGATCAAATGATGAATGTAACTTCAAAATGAGGATGTTGACCAAAAATCGAAGTTTTGACCGTATGTTGACCATAGTTGACTTTTGTCCAATACACCCGATTTTCAACCATCCGAACCATTGTCCGAGGAAACTTGACTTGTGAGGCTTGAAACTTGACATGGAGAATCTTTGAAGCATATGAGGAGGCATGAAGGCCATTGGAGATGTTGGAAATCCATCTTGACTTGAGAGATACCAAACCCTAGTTTGGGTTGATTGTCTAGGAGAGAGTTTGTCCGATCAACCTCGAGGAACTTTGAGTATGGATGTATGAAATCTCTTGAGTAGATGGAGGGCAAATTTTGGGTATGACAACTGCCCCTGCTCAATCTTCTTGTACCGAAGGGTTAGATTGACATGCTTGTCTTCGTGACCGGAGGTAGAAGATGATTGAACACCGAGTACACCGAAAATTTGCACTCGCCGCTGGTGGATGATGCGGAATGGGCTTACGATGCCATTTGGAGAAGTTGGAGACTTCACTGGGAACGAGTCACGCTAGACTCGAGGTTGTTAATAGGAGAGCTGATGAGATGGGCTTAAGATGCCATCTAGAAAGGTCGATGTCGGAGGGTGAGTCGACGTTAGACTCAGAGATGTTCGAATGGAGGAGACGGCTTAAGATGCCATCCAAGGCAACCGAGTCGACGCTAGACTCAGTAGTTGCTGCTGATAATCGTAATAAATCCACGACACGGAGAGATTGTAGTTGGCCGTAATGTGATAGCTTCTCACAGCGCCGTGTTGATCCATTGCTCATTCGAGGATAACCGAGGTGGTCTTTGGATAGTTTTCCCTGGGCCGGGCTTAACTCGACTGGGTCGGAGGCGGCTTTCAGATAGTTTTCCGTCGGCTCGGGGCTTAATCTCGACCTGCTCACGGCGGTCTTCAGATAGTTTTCCGCGGCTCTGGGCTTAATCTCGACCTGCTTGCCGAAATGATCATACTGCTTTTGGAGAAATCAAGAAAAGCTTTGATAGAATATTTGTTAGTCTTATGCAAAGTATGATGCATGACAGTGTATATGAATGACATATGCATGAATTATGACTTTATGAGAAATGTATGAATGATGAATGTTGTGATATTTCAAAACATATCCATCTTGAGGAAGATGCGGATATTCTGTTTAAAGATTTCTAACTTCTGCCTGGGGAATTGAGTAGGTGAGAACCCTGCTTTTGAAGGAGAAGAAAGATATCTTGGATTCCTCCGATGCACTATCTGACCAAGTCTTGGGCCTAGACGTTGTTGAGGAAGGTAGAGATTGAGAGGCTCGTTGTCGGAGATCTCATATAGACCCTGCTGAGGAGAGTCTGGGAGGCGATCTGTTGAGGACCTTGTATGTAGATCCTGCTGAGGAAATTTAAGAGACGCCCACTGGGATTCCGAGTGTAGATCTCACGAGAGCATTTGATGGTTGCCGGAGACCAGTTGAGGAGTCAGAACCCGCCGTAATCTTTGGGTCAGGAATGAAGATGTAGGTTCTCCGATGCACTATCCGACCAAGTTTCGTCCGATATCGCCGTTGAGGAGAAGGAGGATTGAGAAATATCCGCCGGATGAAGTGTTACCGCTAGAGACCGATGTAACGTTGCTCGATTGAGTGGAATTGCGCCGTGGATTCCCTTATACTACCGGGAAGGTGTGTCAGGTGACACCTTTATGCTATGTGGGGAACTATTTGTTGACTTTCGTCATCCCAATCCTCGAGCCCGTAGTAAGTACTTTTGCATATTCACTTTTCGTATGTTTGTGATCGATTCTTATTGTCAAATGCGATAGTCATTCAAAGCAAACGCTGGACTTATTGCAAATAACAACAATGTAAATTGTAAAGAGAAAGAAGTCGATTATTTTTTTTTTTTTGAAAGGTGGCGATGGCCAAGTAGTTTGTACATAAGAAAGGTAAAAGCTATGCGAAACAATCTCGTTAAGTCCCAATTATGCTAGTACTCATATACTTCGACTATCTCATCTCCTTGCTGCCAGAAAGTGAGTAGACCGATCTTCGCCATTTGAATCTTGAATGCTGATAGTAGTCCGGAAGCGTATGATCCGAAGAGACATAGTCGCACGCTTAAATCCCTAACTTTTTCCTAGACCGCCTTTCTCGGTTTTCACCCATGATACCCTTTGCCCAAGCCACCTTTCGTGTTTTCGACTCACGGTGTACATCTTTGCATATATCCTTAATTTTGCCCGAACCTTTAGTTCGCCAGATGCCCTTACTTTTGCCTAGGTTCGCCGACCTAGCGGTCTTTTTATGCGTAGTATTTTTTGACTATGTCTCGTCACAGTGGTGTGGGAAGTCTTCACCATCCATGGTGCTAAGTATCATAGCTCCGCCGGAAAATACTGTCTTGACTACCAGAAAGTATCGGAAAGTATCTTCCCTAGATCCATAGTATCAGATATGAGATGTCGAAGGTGATGTCACGACACTAATATTTGTTATTTGAACAAAGAACAGCATAATACAAAATGCAAAAATTAAAATGACACTGTAATACGGTGAACTGACTTTGAGATTTTTGTATCGCAAATGTGCGGATAGCAAGAGTCGCCACCGACTTTTCTTTTATCCAATTAAGGGAAGGTAAAAGTACAGAAAAGACCTTCGTTAGATTCTTGAGTAAGGGAGAAGGTTATGAAAAGGGAAGGTATTAGCACCCCTTTCCATCCGTAGTTATCTACGGGCTCTTAGTTGCTCTTAGATCATTTTCAAAAAAGTGCTTTCTGTGTGTTTGACAAAATTGTTTTAAAAAAGGCATTTCGTTTTGACTTTGTAATGATTCATGTAGGAATGTATGCAAAGTGTTCTGAAATGTTTTGTTTTGAAAAGAGTTTGAACTTTGACAAAAGTGTGAGGTGTGAAAATTATTTTGATAGAGCAAGCAACTAAAAGTCTTATTACCTACTCAAAATTGGTCGCTTGCCTCGCTTTTATTGCCTTTAGAATAGCTATCCATACCATTAGTTGGTAGGTAACCCTATTCTGGATGTAAGAGGACATTCGAAGGGACATCGGATGGTCATGTAAGGCAACTGTAGGAAGTATCCTAGCACATTTGAAGGACTATCATCATTTTTCGTAGGCGACAATCGAGGGTCAAGATCATGCATTCGTAGGCTACATCGTGGGTCTATGATCTTTGTATCGAAGGGACTATGATGATTTGTTTTGAAGGCAACCTGTAGACTACCTCTACGCTCGAGGACGACCATTTGTATTCGTAGGCAACGAGAGAATTACCCTAAGGTGCATGTGAAAAGAGTGTGTCAATTCAGATATGTTATCTTGAAAGTTATGAGTGATCTATGCCCAATTTTATCATGCCATACACGCCTAGTTACTAGCGCTTATAGGGTGAAAGTAAATCATGAAAGTAGTGCGGAAAGATAAAGTCCTACGCTATTACATGGCTTTGGGGCAGATACATAATTGAAAGTGCGGAAAATAAAAGTCCTAATTAAACTATTACATCCCATAGGCAATTACATAATTGGAAAAGAAAAGCAATAAAAATCGTCCAAACGGTATAACTCCGTGAATGATGCAAAATCGAAACTAAGAAAATTGCATAAGAGGAAAATGTTAGTAAAAATAAGTATTTTTGAATGAGAAAAAGTTTTTGTGTTAATGATGACATTAATATGATAAAATAATTTTTTGGTAATTTTTGGAATTGATTTGATAATTTAAAAACAATTAAAAGCTATTTAAATGATTAATTAGCAATTAAATAAAATATGCATGCAAAAATAATAATTTTAATTTTAAAAATTAAATAAGTATTTTTCTGATGATTATGCAAAAATAAATATTTTTGGTGTTTTTAAATGCATGATAAAAATATTAAAGATAAATTAAATTAACATGAAAATATTAAAGAAAAATAGAAAATAGAAAAAAAAAATATGTTAGTTTTTCTAACTTGTAAAAACAAATGCCATGGCTGGGATTCGAACCGGGGTCCTCTGCTTCACAACGCGCTGCCACGACCAACTGAGCTAGAGCATCCACGTGTTTATGAAATGTAATCTAATTGTTTTAAATGAAACTCCTCGAATTCAAATTCACGCCAAGAACATCATCTTCTTCGCTTGAATTTGAAGTTTCGCCGCCAAACTCGACGCTAAGGCCCCCGCAAACATCAAAAATCCAAAGACAAGCAATATAAATGAAATCTAAAGCCATGGTTCGATTAGAAATTTCATTCGAAAGCACGATGGTGGTATCGGTTTCATCCAATTTATCCTATTTAGAGAGTCCCTAATTCAACCCAAAACCCTAAACATGGCATATTTCGATTTAGGCCATGAAAATGCAATTCGATTGTCCAGATAGCTTGCAAACTTCAAACTAAACACAAATCAAACATCAAAACATGTTAAAATGCATGATAAACAAAATTCGATTTTGAAAAAAATAAGAACAAACCAAAACCGGATTGCTTGATTCTTGATGTTTTTGAATGATGTAAAGGTCTGGATCGATTCTAAAGACACCAAGGAATGCAATGGAAGGCTTAGAATCAATTGAAACGAGCTAAACCAAGGCTGCAAGTTGCTTGTAGTACGGTTTTTTGACTTTAGGTTAGGGTTCTTGAGGCAATTTTTCTCGCTCTTTCATTGGTAGGCATTGTATATTTATAGTGGATGGATTTAGGTCTGAATTCAAAAGCAAATAATGATCAATCAATGTAAAAAATATTTGATTTTGTGTGATACCAAATCTTCCTTTTTTGATCAAATTTCAATCAAATTCTTGCCAAATCTATGCAAATTTCGAAATTTGCCATTGTGAGTTACTTGGACCTCAAGCATGAGAGAAAAATCAATCTTGCATTTAATTTTGATTTTATACTTATTTTTAATTTAATTTGTATTTAAATGAATAAAATCCAAATTAAATAGAAAAATAAAGCTAAAATTGTGGCATTGGGCTTGGATGTTCCAAATTGTCTAAGGAAGAAGTTTGAATAAAGAAAAACCAGGCCCATTTGCAAAATTTTGGATTTTAACAAGTATCTCTCTTTGTGCACTTCTTCAAAAATACCCAACTTGTGCAAGATGTATTTTGCTCAATTTTCCATATTTTTTAGTTTTCTTGGACTTTTTAGAAAGCTCTAAGTGTCCTCTAACTAACCTCTTTGGTTTCATCTCAATTGGAGTTTCCATGCTCAATAAATCTTCAAAACAAAAAGTTGACTTTTTGTTGACTTTGAAAAGGACCTATAATGTTTTGATCCATACCTTCCAAATGAAGCATTTTTTGAACATTCTTGTGAGACATGAAGTTGTAGAGAATTGAATTTCCTTCAAAATGAGAGGTGGTGGAAAAATTTCTGAGAAATTATGAAGAAGTTATGCTTAGTCAAAGTTCAGTTGACCTTTCCCCAAGAAACCCTAATTTGGAAAGTTTGACTTTTGAGCAAATCTTGAGTTTTCTTGATGAATCATGATCAACCCTTGATCAAATGATGAATGTGACTTCAAAATGAGAATGTTGACAAAAAATCAGGAAGTTTGACTGTATGTTGACCATAGTGACTTTTTGTCCAATACAACTGATTTTCAACCATCTGAGTAATTGTCTGAGGAAACCTGACTTGTGAGGCTTGAAACTTGACATGGGGAATATTTGAAGCATATGAGGAGGCATGATGAACATTGGAGATGTTGGAAGTCCATATTGATCTGAGAATTGCCAAACCCTAGTTTGGGTTGATTGTCTAGGAGAGGGTTTGTCTGATCAACCCTTGAGGAATCCTTGAGTATGGATGTATGGGATGTCTTGAGAAGTAGGAGGACAAATTTTGGGGTATGACAGACACAAGTAAATTTTTCACCCAGCTCGGTGCAATCACGCCTATGTTTGGAGGCTATCAAGCCATGGATGAAGTCCACTATCAGCATTATTAATTTAGAGTTAAACTCTCTCATTTACAACTCCTTACTTAATCATTACCCAATGACCCTTCTACCTAAGAACTTCTTAGATATGAGAAACCCCTCTCACTCCCCCTCAATCACACACTCTGATAATAACAATAGCAACACTTGAAGGCACACTTCAAAGACACATAATCATCCTTGCTTTAAAGCTTATAGATGATTAAAACTTACAAATCAACTAACGTCCACCTCAAGTATATAACAATACTAGATTGGCTCACAAGTAAAAAATAACAAAGACCTAAAACTTAAACTCATTCTACGTTTTGCTTTCTTCAGTATAGCTAACTCTGCAAGTAAGTTTAACTTCTCTTTTTATGCGAACAACTAGGGTTGGCCCATAAGGCGCTTCACATAAGGTCTTTATTGTTTCCTTTAATTTCTCCATGAAAGTAGGATAAAAGCTCTCCAAGCATGTAGCAGTAGAGCATTACATAACATTGCTCACTTTGATCAATCAATTAAAACAAACTGACTTCTAAAGTTTCTTAACAGAAAAAATAGTTCAGTATTGTAATACATGCCATTTCCTGAGCAGAATATTTTATCAAAATTGCTGCCAATCTACAGAACTAACAGTTTTATGTAGAATAAAGGGAGTCTTGCTCGGATATGTAACCTCGGGGTTAAGATCATTTGATTGCGAACTTTAAGTCTTTAGTTTATTTCGAGATTATGATTAGGATTTTTTCAGGTACCTTAATATGACTCGTCATATATCTACTCAGAACATTGTAAAACACTTATATATACTTTGTCCGTTATCATTTTCAAATATCGCAATGATTGTTTTGAGACTATGAATCCGCTGCGATATTTGAAGTGATTATATGATGAGACCAAAGTATGATATAATTTAAAGTGTTTTTGCAACATGTGTTACAGAGCCAAATTAATTGGTATTTGATGTTTTATGAAGATGTGATTCCCTTTTGTGGTCTCTATTTTATTTTTTGTGAAAATACATGTGAAATATATGTTAATTTAGAAGGGTGTTACATTCGTGGTATCAGAGTAGTTCGTCCGTCCGACTGTGTTATTGACTTTGTAGTGTATGATAGTGGAATATTGTCGGGATAACTCTAACTATTTTAATTGTTATTAACTTAAAACATAGAAATGGTTGGAAGGAACGATGTTGCGATATCTGGTGCTTTGCAAGCTATTGCTCAGGCTGTGCAACAACAACTTAATACTAGTGGGAATGATGGATCCCAAGTTTTGGAGAAGTTTAGAGGAACCACCTTCTGTATTTAAAGGTATGTTTGACCCAGATGGATCACAAACTTGGATCAAGGGTATTTAGAGGATCTTTGGGGTCATGGATTACTAAGCAGCGTAGAAGGTGCGGTTTGGTACACATCAACTGGAAGATAAAGCTGATGACTGGCGGGTCGGTGCATATTAGAGGCTGACAACAACATGTGAAGTGATTTTCTAGGTTGTGTTCAATAGGGAGTTTTTGAAGAAGTACTTTCCAGAGCATGTGTGCGGGAAGAAAAAGATTGAATATTTGGAATTTAAACAAGGGAATATGACTGTGATTGAGTATGCTTCGAGGTTTGTGGAAATGGTGAAGTATTATCCATATTATAGTGTAGCGACTGGTGAGTTCTTAAGGTGTATCAAGTTTGAGAATAGTTTACGTCCAAAGATTAAAAGGGAGATTGTATATCAATAGATTCAGGTGTTTCTAGAGTTGGTGAACAACTGTAGGATCTATGAAGAGGGCATCAAAGCTCATTCGGCTCACTACAAGAGTCTGAACGAAAAAAAGGGAAAACCATATCATTACCGTAATAAGCCTTATGATGCCCCAGTTGATAAAGGGAAACAAAAGGCTTATGATGGGAAAAGGACAAGTGAGGGAGGAGCTCTCGCTTCTATCAAGTTTTATAGGTGTGTGAACAAGGTCACTATTCTAATGAATATGAGAATGAGGTGCTCAGATGTTACCAATGTGGTAAGATGGGTCATCATGATCTTGAGTGCTAGAAAGATGGCCTGACCTATTTCAATTATGGAGAGCATGGTCATATCAGTACCCAGTGTCAGAAGCCGAAGAAGGACGTTGTTGCCCAGACCAATGTTAGAGTGTTCGCTTTGAGCGGGTCAGGTGATTCCAAGAAGGACAACTTGATTCAAGGTTCTTGATTTAATAACTATGTTTAATTGGTTGCTATTATTGATATTGGTGTTACTAATTCATTTATTTCACTTAAATTTGCTATTAAGTTGGAATTTAAATTGTCTGATGTGAATGGCAGTGTGAAGATACATACTCTTGCTAGATATTTGTTACTACTACTTATGTTTGTTTGAAATGTCCCTTGACTATATATGGTAGAATTTTTGTGATAGATTTGGTATTGTCTACCCTTACACCAAATCGTATTTATCCTTAGGATGAACTGGTTGGAGTTCAACTATGTTCATATCAATTATTATGATAAGACTTTGATGTTCCCTAAGTTTGGTGATAATGGAGAATTAATGTTATTGTCTGCTAAGTAAGTGAATGAATTGTTAGATGATGAAGCTGTGATGTTTGCAGTCTTTTCATCGTTACAAGTTGGTGGTAAGGATGCGAATATGGAATTACTGGTTGTTTGTGAATCTTTAGAGGTGTTTCCAGATGACAATAGTGAATTATCTCTTGGGCGTGAAATGGAGTTTCCTATTGAGTTAGTTCCAGGTACAATTCTGGTATCGATGGCTCCTTACAAGATGTCGGCTTTTGATCTGAGTGAGTCAAAGAAAAAACTGGAAGAGATGCTCGAGAAGAAGTTTGTTCGACTGAGTATTTCGTTGTGGGGTGCTCCTGTGTTGTTAGTCAAGAACAAAGACAGAATTATGAGGTTGTGTGTAGATTATAAATAGTTAAATAAAGTGATGATTAAGAATAAGTATCCATTGTCGAGGATTTATGATATTATGGATCAGTTAGTGGATGCATGTGTTCACAACAAGATTGATTTGAGGTTGAGTTATCATCATATTCGAGTTAAACTAGATGATATTCCGAAGACATCTTTCTGAACATGGTATGGTAATTATGAGTACACTATGATGTCGTTTGGTTTATCTAATATGCCAAGTTTTTTCATGGAGTATATGAATAGAACTTTTCATTCCTACTTAGATAAGTTTGTAGTACTTTTATTGATGATATTTTGATCTATTCTAAGTTAGAAGAGGAATATGGTGATCATTTACGAATGGTGTTGCAAGTGTTGAAGGAAAGGAAGTTATATGCAAAGTTGTCAAAGTGTGAATTTTGGCTAAAAGAAGTTAGTTTCCTTAGACATATGATTTATAGTGGTGGGATTATTATGGATCCGTCAAAAGTTGATGCAGTGTTCCAATGGGAGGCTCCAAACTCGGCAACTGAGATTCGAAGTTTTATTGGCTTGGCAGGTTACTATCGAAGGTTCATTAAAGGATTTTCTAAGTTGGCATTACCATTGACTCAGTTAACTCAAAAGGGTAAATCTTATGCGCGGGATATTGTGTGTGAAGAAAGTTTTGTAGAATTAAAGAAGAGGTTGACAATCACTCCAGTATTGATTTTGCCTAATTCGAGTGAATATTTTGTGGTGTATTGTGATGTGTCTAAGATGGGACTTGGTGGTGCGTTAATGTAGAATGGATAAGTTGTTGCTTATGCTTTGAGACAACTCAGAGTTCATGAAAGGAATTATCATATACATGACTTAGAGTTAAAAATGGTGGTGTTTGTGTTAAATATTTGGAGACATTATCTTTTTGGTTCTAAATTCAAAGTGTTTAGTGATCATAAAAGTTTAAAGTAATTGTTTGATCAGAAAGATTAAATATGAGATAGAGAAAGTGGCTTGAATTGTTGAAGGACTATGGATTTGATTTGAGTTACCATCATGGTAAAGAAAATGTAGTTGTTTATGCATTAAGTAGGAAGTCGTTTCATATGTCAATGCCTATGGTTCAAGAGTTATAGGTGATCAAACAATTCATAGATATGAGCTTGGTGTATGTAGAAACTCCTGATACTGTGAAGTTAGGAATTTTGAAGTTGACTAGTGGTATAATAGAAATAAAATTGAGAAGGTCAGAAGTTTGATTAGAAGTTAGTTGACCAATTGACCTTGATTGACCAAGGTAAAGGGGATAAGTTCAGAATTGATGAGAATGGTTTATCGAGGTTTCGGAGCAGAGCTCAAGGCCCCATGCTCCGTAACTTAAGAAGAGTATTATTGAGACGACATAGAAGTGGGTTAAGTATTCATCCGGGACTACAAAGATGTATCAAGATTTGAAAAAAAAATTGGTGGCCTGTGTCATACCCCAAAATTTTCCCTCCATCCTCTCAAGATATTTCATACATCCATACTCAAGGATTCCTCAAGAGTTGATCAGACAAACTCTCTCCTAGACAATCAACCCAAACTAGGGTTTGCATTCTCATCAAGTTGAGCTCCAACATCTCCAATGGTCTTCATGCCTCCTCATATGCTTCAAAGATTCTCTATGACAAGTTTCAAGCCTTACAAGTCAAGATTGCTCGATAATTGCTCGATGGTCGAAATCAATTGATTGGACAAAAGTCAACTGTGGTCAACATACATCAAACTTCATAATTTTTGGTCAACATCCTCATTTTGAAGTTACATTCATCATTTGATCAAGGGTTGATCATGATTCATCAAGAAAACTCAAGATTTGCTCAAAAGTCAAACTTTCTAAATTAGGGTTTCTAGATGAAAAGTCAATCAACTTTGACCGATCATAACTTCTTCATACTTTCTCGTAAATTTTTCCACCACCTCTTGTTTTGAAGGAAATTCAATTTCTACAACTTAATGTCTCACAACAATGTCCAAAAATGCTTCATTTGAGAGGTATAGCTCAAAACATTACAGTGTCATTTTCAAAGTCAACAAAAAGTCAACTTTTTGTTTTGAAGATATATTGAGCATGGAAACTCCAATTGAGATGAGACCAAAACTGTTGGTTAGAGGACTCTTAGAGCTTTACAAAAAGTCCAAGAACACTCAAAAATGTGGAAAATTGAGCAAGATACACTATTCAGAAGTTGGGCAATTTTGGACAATTGCACAAAAGGACATTTTGGTCAAAATGCAAAATTTTCCAAATGGGCCTAAAATCTTTTGATCCAAACTTGTTCATGACATGATTTTTGACCCATAAATGCTTGGCCATGGTAATTTTCTATTTTTATGATTTATATTTGAATTTTAAAACATTTAATTCAAAATTAAATCATGTAAAATATGAAAGTAAGATTTTTTTCAAAAAGGATTGGATTTATATCTTCCTTGAAGTCCAAGATAGCCCAATATCCTTACCAAATTCGTGCTAGCCTCTTACATGGAAGGAAAATCAATTTTTTTCAAATATTTGATTTGTTTTAAATGGAAAAATATTGCACATTGATGGATGAATCCTTTTTCACTCTTTTTTCTCTCCAAATTGCCTCTATAAATACTCAGCAATATGCCAAGCCAAAGAGACGAAACCCTAGCTCAAGCCAAACCCTTATTCTTGCAAATTTTTTTTAAGAAACTTGAAAAATTCGAATTTCAAAAGCAGCCACTTTCAGCCTCTCTCAAGCATTCAATCGTGTTCTAAAGGTAAGTATGAGTAAGTACACATCATTGTTATAGATCAAACAAATGAATCGTGCATACATGTTCATACATATTCAAATATTTCTTGAATTGTATTTTATTACCAACTTGTTTTAATTGATTCTAACGCTTCTAATGTGCTTATGAGACACTAAGGGATCGATCCGGGCAATCGTTATTGGTTTTGAACGCCGAATCGTAACATGCCATACTTAGGTTTTCGAACCGTGAGCTTCGAACCTCAAATTGCGCCGATTCAAAGAAAACGAAGACCACCGTGGATTCGCAGACCTCGATTTAGGGGGTAGCCTTAACCTTAGCCTTGATTTCTATTATTTCGTGTTCGATGTTTATAGTCATCGGAGAAGACGACCGAGCTAGGCCCGCGCCGGGACTTGTTGACCGCTGACAATGCGGGCGAGGAAGCGATCCGATCGCTCGCTCATAAGTGACTGGGTCCCCACCAGCTGACTGTGCCTTGACTTCTCCAGATGGCGACGCGTGTTGCTCATCATCCCATGTTTCTGATTCATAACATGCTTGCACACTTGGCGTGGTGGTTAAGACGCTCCCTGTTCCCAGATGCTCCTTCAGGTCTCCAGTTCGAGCCTCATCAGTACCTGGTTTTGCATTCTTTTCACAAACTCATATTTTCTATTTTTCTATTTTTCATATTTTTTAATATTTTGCATCATTTTAATTTCTTTTCATATTTTTATTTATGCATTAAAAATTACCAAAAATTATTTTTCTTTTTGCATTTATTTTCAGAAAACCTTTATTTAATTTATAAAATTAAAAAATACAATTTTGCATGCATATTTAATTTTATTCATAATTTTGCATTTAAATCACTTTTAATTCATTTTAAATTATTAAATTGCATCTAAAAAATCCCAAAAAATTATTTTAACATATTTATGTTATTTCCAGCATGTCATATTTTTTCCAATTAAAAAATTGCATTTTTTCTAACATTTTCTCTTATTTCGATTTCATCATATTTTCCGATTCTTATCGCTTCACAGTTATTCCGCTTTCGACGCTTTCTTTACCGCTTTCATTCTTTTCCAATAATGTAACTGTTTATGGGATGTAATAGTTTAAATTAGGTTTTAATTTTCTGCAAGTTTAAATTATGTATTTGCCCCAAAGCCATGTAATAGCGTAGGACATTTACCTTTTCGCACTTTACATTCCGCATTTTAATTTCTCGCACCCTATAAATTGCTAGTAACTAGGCGTATGGCAAGATAATAATTGACATAGCTCATAATTCCAAGATAAAATACCGAATCAACACACTTCTTCACACATGCACCCTTTAGGTAATTCTCTCGTTTTATTTAATTCAAATGGTCATGTCCTCGAACGAGGTATTCTAGCACCGCTGTTTTCAAAACAAATCATCATAGTCCCTTCGATACAAAGATCATAAGACCCACGATGTCGCCTCCGAATACATGATCTTGACCTCGATTGTCGCCACGAAAAATGATGATAGTCCTTCAAAGTGCTAGGATACTTCCTACAAGTTGCTTTCTATGACCATACGATGTCCCTTCGAATGTCCCGCTTACATCCAACAAATAGAGTTACCTACCAACTAATGGTATGGATAGCGCTATTCTAAAGGAACGAAATAACCCGAAACGACCAATTCGAGTAGGTAATAAGACTTTTAGTTGCTTGCTCAAATCAAATGCTTTTCACACCTCACACTTTTCGTCAAAGTTCAAACTCTTTTCAAAACGAAACATTTCCTAACACTTTGTATACATTCCTACATGAATCATTACAAAGTCAAAGAGAAATGCCTTTTCAAAACATTTTTGTCAAACACACAGAAGCACAATTTTAAGTGATCTAAGAGCAACTAAGAGCCCAGATAACTACGGATGGAAAGGGTGCTAATACCTTCCTTTTCATAACCATTCTCCTACTCGTAATCTAACGAAGGTCTTTTTCTCGTATTTTACCTTCCCTTAATTGATAAAATAAAAGTCGGTGGCGACTCTTGCTATCCGCATATTTGCGATACAAAACACAAAAGTCGTCACGTATCACGTAATCCCGACTACTGGGACACACCCTAAAGAGAGAATTACCTTAGTGATTTCTAGATCATTTTACCGCTTTTGTTCGACTTGTATGCTTTATCTTTAAGGGTTGCTTGGGTATCATATTTGTGGGGATCCTACACCGATCCGGTTTCCTTTTAGGTAAGTAGCAATAAATCGTCATGACTGCTAGACGATATCAAAACGGTCAACATGATGGCTACGTTAGCGTGACACTGGATGTCCCGATACTCTTCATTCCCAAGTCGAGGATAGTATTTGGCTTCCGTGGTGTCATCAAGCGCTAACTAAACTTTTAGAACCTTAATTGACCCATCTTGGCCATTGAAGGTAGTGAGATGGCCGACTTTGTGTAGACCGAGGTTGGTTGATACCGATGCTACGCATTGAGATCATACTTTGGGACATTTTCGTCGACCACTTGGTAGTCGATTGAAATAAGCGCCTACGAAAGATCAATGATGTGAGATTCCTAGAACCCTTACTATTTATAGACAGATGAACCAACTCAAACCTTTGGTAGGGTAATCACCTATACCTCATGCAAGCCTTAAACCTAGGCTCATTGTGTGAATTGTTTGTGTGCTAAACATGACATCATGACATCATTTGCATTGCATATCATTTCTAACTATTTCAAGGACCTAGGATTTATCTTTGCTGCTTTGTAGGAATTATGGCTTCTAGAAAGACTATCCGAATCAACTTCATGGGTATACCTTCTCAACTCAAAGAATTGGTTTCAGAAATTCCCGATCATGCTCAGTTCATTAAAAGACATGATTATCTACTTGATTTGGTTATCTCCGGTTTTGAAAAAGATATGATGCATGTCCTATTCCAGTTCTTTGAATCGAAACACCATTGCTTTACATTCCAGATTATCGCTGGTTACTACTTTAGAAGAGTTTCTAAGCTACTGGGGTACCTATTCTTGATCAAATGCCATTCACCGGTTTAGAAAAGGTTCCTAAGTACGAAGACATCGCATCCGCTTTACATCTTAAGAGCTCAGACATTGAAGCCAATTGGGAAACCAGAAGTGGAGTTAAGGGTTTACTTGCCAAGTTCCTAATTAAGAAAGCCCGAGAGTTCCTCAAAGTTATGAGTTTCCATGCCTTCGAAGACATTGTGGCCTTGCTAATCTATGGTTTGGTTCTATTTCCTAACTCGGATCAATTCATAGATGTCAACGCCATCAAGTTGTTTCACCCGCAACTCGTGCCTACTTTACTGGGATGTCCTACATTCTCTCCACACTCATACCACTAAAAGACAAGGAACCTCATGTGTCAGGTACCGCTATTTCTAGGTGGTTTATTTCGCACCTTCCTCGCTTTAAAGAATGAACAAAGGATGAAGTGGTCTCAAAGATTAATGTCACTCTCTCATTCCGATATCCGTTGGAGTCTTTTCTCTCAAAAGGACTTCACCTTCATTGAGCATTGTGGAGAATTCCCTAATGTACCGCTACTTGGTATAAGGGGAGGTATTACTTATAACCCTTCTAGCTCTACGTCACTTTGGTTTTGCTCGAAGAGATGGCCCACATGATATGCTTCTCCAAGATATTGTGTTCGACTACAACCACGATCTCCGGAATTACCGACTAAGGTTCATACAAGCTTGGGGCATGGTAAAAAAGACTGATACCAAGACTTTGGGGCACCAGAACTCCATTCCTTGGGAACCTTACCTCAAATGGGTGCGAGCTCGAGCTCAAACCTCATGATGCCATTCACTGCTTTACCGAATAATGGAACCTGCTATAGGTGACGACTATATGCTCCCCATCCTGACATGCCTACTGATTTTGAAGACTTGAAGAGATCTTGGATTCAGCTTAAGGAAGAAAGGGATACCTTTGAAGCTCAGTGTTATGCAAGCGAGAAGAAAGTACTAGAGTTGACAAAGCTACTTCATGAGGAGCGAAGCATCAACGCCTACATCGGCACCAAGAGGAAGCGCCCATGGGAGACTTAGAGCTTTAGGATGTTTATGTTTTCTTTTATTGTTTTGAACTATCTCTTGTACTTAAAAAGAAGAAAAAAAAGAAGAAGAATAAAAAGAGTACTAATAAATGTTTGCTCATTGCTTGTCTAACAAATTTAAATCTCTTAGGTCCTTGAAAACATTGCATTGCATTCGCATAAACATTGCATATCATAGCATAACATTGCATCACAGGTACATTGAAGATTGGTTTTCTCATTTGCTCGCTATTTATTTTAGCATAAATGGCTCTTGAACAACACAAAGATCTTCAAGCTCAGAATGCTCAATTTCAGCAGATGTTCACCAGTTTGGTCCAAGGCCAAGAAGATCTGAAGAAGCTCATCAACAGAAAGAAGAAGGTTGTTGGTCTCCTCAACATGGGTAGACGCTACAAAGGTGGTCCTAGAGTGGTTAGTCGAATTGAGCTCTCTGAAGGAAATGTCAAGAAGGAGGACGAGCAAAGTAGAAAAGGTGGTGGTGAAGGCAGTCAGCCTGAACTTGAGAAGAACTATGATGGTGGACAATACTCTGATGAAGATGACAAGTACAAGCAACTTGAAGACCGTTTGAATGCTGTGGAAAACCTGAAGATGTCCGGGCTGAATTTCGATGATCTGAGTCTTGTCCCTGGTGTTGTGATTCCTCCCAAGTTCAAAGTTCCAACTTTTGCTAAATATGACGGCATGTCTTGCCCTAAGATGCATTTGAAGTCCTATGTCCAGAGGATCAATCCCCACACTGATGACAGAAAGTTGTGGATGCACTATTTTCAAGAGAGTTTGTCCGGAACCCAGTTGGAATGGTACTATTAGCTAGAGAATGACCGTATCCATACTTGGAGTGACTTGGCTGATGCTTTCTACATACAGTATGAGTACAATGCTGAATTGACACCCACTCGCATGCAACTACAAAGCATGTCTATGGGTCGTGATGAGAAGTTCAAGGAGTATGCTCAAAAATGGAGAGATTTAGCAGGCAGAGTTCAACCACCCTTGTCCAATAGGGAGTTGGTTGATATGTTCATGGAACACCGACAGCCCATTCTTCAATCATCCGATTGAAACTCTTCACCGGATTCACCAAGTCGATATTACAAGAAGCGATTGAAGTTGGTATCAAGAGTGGGAAGATTCAAGTAGAGACATCTTCAAATGTCGCTAAGAGATCTTTTGGTGCTAAGAAAGAAACCAATGCGGTATGGTCGAAAAGCCGAGCCAAGACCGACCGCTACTAACTGGGGCGCCAGATCTCCAATCCTCCATCAAGACAACCTCAACGAGACAACGCAGAACTTAACGCGCAACGAAGACAGCTTATTAAGATCAACATGCCATTATCGCAAGCCTTGCAACACATGTTGAAAGCGTAGCTGATTACTTGAGGGATCCTCCTAATGTCAACACCTCCTCTCCGAATACAATCCTAATGCTAAGTGTGCTTACCATTCCAATAGCCTGTGGCACGACATCGACAATTGTTGGGCTCTAAAGAACAAGATTCAAGATATGATTGAAGCAAGGATTGAGTTTGATCCTCCCGCTGAGACCGAATGTGATCAACGCGCCTATGCCTAACCATGACAAGAGTTCCAACGCTGTTGGTGATGATACTTATGTTTTCAACATAGATGACTCGACCATTCCTCCGATGACCGTTAAGAAGAATTTGTTGCAAGTCGTGTCAACCTGTGATGCCCGAGAATTGTCGCGTGCCCATCTACACCGATGGTTGTGCTTGGTTGAGAAGACGTGTTCAGGCATGATGGACAACCGTGAGATACTATTCTCGAAACCACCGCGTAAGTGTGATGAAATGTCTAAGTTGAAGATCGACAATGCAAACGAAACTGCACTCATCTGTGGGATACCTGGGGCAGCCAAGTGGAAAGTATGATTACATGGTGAAGTACACCGCTCCCGAGAGTTACAAGATTCCTATTGAAGATGTTAAGGCACCGGATGGGGTGACGATTTCCGTAAGATTATGCCGATGTTAACACAATAAGGATTTCCTCTCACGATCCCGTGCCTA
This sequence comes from Vicia sativa, assembly GCA_021764765.1. NCBI lineage: Eukaryota > Viridiplantae > Streptophyta > Magnoliopsida > Fabales > Fabaceae > Vicia > Vicia sativa. Next base: position 227,846,305 of record CM038793.1, read on the forward strand.
GAGTGGCACCTCTCATTATCACTTCTCCAAGGCCGCCCATATTCCTCCGACAAGGCTATCCTTGGAATTATGGAGTCGATGTTTACTATCATGGCGCCAAGCAAGACCCTCCGACCATTGAAGATCTTACAATTGAAGCTACCATTCCCGACATCGACAACATCACCGATCAAGTAAGGTGACCAACCTGAAGGGTATTCTCTCCAGATATCTCCTCCAAAAGACACCGACTCAACCGTGATTCCATTTATTCAATCCATTCCCAAGCTAGAGGAAAGAACCGTGACTCATCTTGCTCAATGTAAGTACCAAAGGAAGTTATCAAGACACCTCCAAACAGAAATGGAGGAAATTCAAGATTATCAAAAGAGTGACTACAATGTTGTGGAACAATGGGACAAACTCCGTCTAAAATTTCTATGCTTGCTCGCTTGTGTTCGAGGCTCATGCTAATGCCTGGTGAAGTTTTGAAGAACGCACGCACTGCAAGACACTACCACCGACCAATTTGAAGTTTGTATTGCTAGCCCGGCTGCCAACAACGGCCTAGGCTTCTCTCGATGTTGATTTGACTCCTTCCTAAAGAACACAACAAAGCCTTGCACATCTCTCTGAATGCAAGGGCGCTACATTGTCTCATGTTTTGGTGGATACCGCTCGCCTCGAATATCCTTCCAAGACCGCTTTTGATTGACTTGATGTCAAGGGTTGGTCTCGAGACCCGACATTATTGTGAGAGCTTTTGATGGTTCTAAGCTTAACAAGATTGAGAGCTCATCGCACAAAGTCGGTTCCCGCACTTTGACTCCACATTCTTTGTCATGGACATCCGTCCATTACTTTTCTCTACTGGACGCCCTTGACATGGGGCAGGCGTCATACTCTATCTTACATCGGTCAAGTACCGGTGAAAGGGAAGGTTGTTACAAGTGTGGTGAAGAGGAGTATATGGTCACCATCTACAATCATTCGATACCTCGAGATGGAGGGTGAATTCTTGAGACTGCAAGCTTTTGAAACAATCCCAGACACGCCTGACTCTCCCGCCGCTCCCGAGGTTGTTAAGACTCCGCCTAGGATGTCCTCATTGAAGGATGCTCAAGTCATGAAGAAGGTAGTACTATTTGGGGCCAGCCCCGATCTCCCTTTCAAACCAACAAGACCGGTTTAGGCTTCACCATCAAGGGTCGAAGATGATACGCGAACGCGCCGCCAACTTCCTTTCCGACGCCCAGTGGAATCCATGCTATGAAGACGACGACAACGGCTTCGACATCGCAAGTGGATCTTCCCAACGCCGATCATGGGCTCAAGAATTGGAAGATCAAGACGCCATACCAATCTCCTTTAGTCGAGTAATTGCTCTTGTTTTTGTTTTGCTTTTCGTATTTCTTTATGTTTGAACAATAAACTTTGAAAGCCTAATGCCTTGCCCGGCATCATGGCTCGCTCATGAGGGTTATTATCCGTTGTTCATGCTTTCATTCAATAAATTCGCTGGACTTTGCATTCAATTGTTTGTTTTTTTCTTTACTTTATCACCCCTTCAAAAGCTATGTGTTTCTTACACACACCCACGTGATACATCGTAGAACCACTCCAATCTCGTTAACAAATGCTATGCTATTGCTAAATATGACTTCGATAATCCGATCTACCAAGTCAAGACGAAGTGAGGAAGATTGTGAAGTGCCAGGAGAACTTGTCGATCGCATAAAGAAGAAGAGCGAGTTATACAAACCCACAAGAGCAAGTTGAGGTTGTGAATTTGGGTACCGACGAAGATGTAAAAGAGATCAAGATAGGAGCGGTCTTGAGAAGGTTAAAGAAAGGTTGGTTCAGATGCTACGAGACTATATTGAGGTTTTTGCTTGGTCATACGAAGACATGCCCGGTTTAGACATTGATATTGTGGTACATCGATTGCGACAAAAGAAGGTTTTCTCCCAAAGGAAACAGAAAGTTCGTCGATGCGCCCCGAGATGTCGAGAAAATCAAACAAGTTATGAAACAGCTTCAACGGCTTAGTTGTTACTTCCTATCCACAAGGTTGCAAACGTGGTACCCGTATCTAAGAAGGATGGCAAAGTTCGAATGTGTGGATTACGTAGATCCAATAAAGCGAGTCCAAAAGACGATTTCCACTTCCTCATATTGATGTTCGCTGACAACACCGCCAAGATAAGGTTTCTCCTTCATGGATGGTTTCTCCCTATAATCGATCAAATGGCTCCTCAAGACATGGAGAAGACTACTTTGTTACGTTGGGGCACTTTCTTACAAGGTTGCTGCTCGGATCAAGAACGCGGTGCCACTTATCGCGGTTATGGTAACATTATTTCATGACATGATTCATCACGAGATAGAGGTCTACGCCGACATGATAGCTCGATCGCAGACTAAAGAAGAACATCTTGATCATTTGCGTAAACTATTTGACAAAGTTAAAGAAGCACGTGTCGAGACTCAATCCTAACAAGTGCACTTTTGGAGTCGATCCGAAAACTCTTAGGTGTTGTCGCGGTAAAGGTATTGAGGTTGATCCCGCCAAGGTTAAAGCCATTCAAGAGATGTCGCCGCATCGAGAAGGAGGTCCGAGGTTTCGGGTCGATTGAACTACATTGCCTATCATTGCAAGATCTAATCGCTATTTGAGCCAATCTTCAAGTTGTCAAGAAAGATCAAGTAGTGGAATGGAACGACGATTGCAAGATCGCTTTCGACAAAATCAAGGAGTACCTATGTAATCCTCCTATCCCGATGCCGCCAATCAAGGAAGACCTCTTATCATGTACTGACAAGATTAGAGAGCTCAATGGTGTGTGTGGGCAACTTGACGAGTCCGGTCGAAAAGAGCATGCAATATACGTTAGCAAAAGTTTACCGATCGTGAAACAAGATACTCACAAAGAAAACTTGCAACGCTGGCTTGGCTGCTCACCGACTAAGACAAGATATGTTGACTCACACTACCTTGTTAATTTCAAGATGGATCCGATAAAATACATATTTGAGAAACCATCTCCGAAGAACAACAAGATGATCACCGAACTCGCACGTAGTTCAAGATCAAGCATCACAACTCTTCTCCTTATCGCCTAAGATGAATGGCCAGGAAGCCGCCAATAAGAACATTAAGATCATACATGATGATGGACTTACAAAGATTGGCATGAGATGTTACCATTTGCTCTTCATGGTTATCACACTTCAAGATTTAACATCAACAGGCAACTCCTTCTCTCTTGTATACGGTATGGAAGGGCCCTACCCATCGAGGTTCGATACCTCAACCGTAGTCCTCCAGACACGAAGTTAGCTAAGACGATGGATCCGCATCGCCTTTACCGATTAACTTGATTAATGAGAACGACTCGGCCCATTCGCCATGGATGATCTATCGTGTTTAATGATCGAGCATTTAACAAGAAGGTCAAGCACCGAGTCTACCAAGTCGGTGATCTAGTAGTCAAGCGCATCATTCTTCCACAAGGTGATCCTGTGGGCAAATGGACTCCCACCTACGAGGGACCGTTTAGTCAAGACAAGATTTTCCAGCAGAGCTATGATACATAGCACCATGGATGGTGAAGACTTCCCACACCCCGTGAACGCAGACATAGTCAAAAATACTACGATAAAGAGACCCGCTAGGTCGATCGACCTAGGCAAAAGTAAGTAGCATCCCGACCAAAAGGGTTCGCAAAAGTTAAGGATATATACAAAACATGTACACCCAAGTCGAAAACCCAAAAGGCGGTTTGGGCAAAAAGGGTATCCCAGATCAAAACCCGAAGGGCGGTCTAGGCAAAAGTTAGGGATTTAAGCGCACGATTATGTCTCTTCCAGATCACCGCTTCTAGACTACTATCAAGATTTAAGATTCAAATGTAAGATCACCTACTCACTTTCTAACGACAACAAGGAGATGAGATAGTCTAAATATATGAGTACTAGCATAGTTGGAACTTAACGAGATTGTTTCCGATAGCTTTTACCTTTCTTGTGTACAAACCACTTGGCCATACGCCACCTTTCAAATAAACGCAAGTTTTCTTTACAATTTTTGTTGTTGTCGCTGTAATAAGTCCAACGCTTGTTTTGAATGACTATACACATTTGACAATAAGAATCTAACCACAAACATACTAAAAGCGGCATACAAAAGTAGTTACTACAGCTCTAGGAATTGAGATGACTATTTAAGGTCACCAAAAACATTCCCCCAAGAGCATAATCTCCGCAGAGGTGTCACTCACTAAACCTCCCCAATGGAGTATATGGTAATCCACGAGGATTCCACTCAACCGAGAAATGTTACATCGCCTCCGAGCAAGAACACTTCATCCCTAGCTAAGATGTTTATCCCCATATCTCTCAACAATTCTCCTTTCTCCAAAGCAGATCCGACTCGAGAAGAAAATCTACATCTCCTATTCCCTGGCCGAGATTCCAACGGGCCTTAACCCGCCTCCCAAAGAACCATCAAACGCTCTCCAGCGAGATCTACACTCAGTATCCCCAGTAGAGCGCCTCCTAATTCTTCCCAACAGGATCTACATGCAAGATCCCCAACAAATTGCCTCCCAGACTCTTCCCAAATAGGTCTATGTGAGATCTCCAACAACGAGTTTCTCAATCTCTACTTTCCTCAAACAATATCTAGGCCCAAGACTTGGTCGATAGTGCATCGGAGGAATCCAGATATTTCTTCTCCTTCAAAAGCGGGTTCTCACCCACCCAAACCCAAGCTAAGTCGAAATCCTCAAATGTAACATCCGATCTTCTTCAAGATGAATATGTTTTGAAATACCACAACATCTATCATTCATACATTACTCATAAAGTCATAATTCATGCATATGTCATTCATATACATTGTCATGCCTCATACTTTGCATAAGACTAACAAATATTCTATCAAAGTTTCTCTTATTTTTTCCAAAACAGGTGAAAGTCGCCTCCGACAGCTGGTCCAGGATTAAGCCCCAATCGACGGAAAACTATCCGAAGACCACCCCGGTTGTCCTCCGACGATCGGGTCCAGATTAAGCCCCAACCGACGGAAAACTATCTCAAAGACCACCCGGTTGTCCTCCGACGACTGGTCCAGGATTAAGCCCCGAACCGATGGGAAAACTATCTGAAAGACCACCCCTGGTTGTCCTCCGACGATCGTCCAGATTAAACCCCAACCGACGGAAAACTATCTGAAGATCGCCTTAGTTATCCTCCGATAACAGTAATGGATCAACACCGATGCACAACAGGAAGCTATCCACATTTTTGCCAACTACTAATTCCCTCGAGTAATCAAGACGAAAATCTATTCAATCCTTCTTATTATCAACAAAGAATTACAGTCTCAAGGACGACTCAAGAGTCTTCGATGGCATCTTAAGCCCATCTCCCACTACTTGTCAACATTTCTCCACTTTCGTAATGCTGCATATTTGGTTAAAAATCAATGCAAACCAATAATTTCATTCAAAATGAGCACGAAGTCTAACATACGACTTCTCCTGATGGCATCTTAAGCCCATCTTCGTGCTCCTTCCAGAACGCTCAGAGCCTAGCGACGGCTACCCCAAAGATCGATCTTTCCAGATGGCATCTTAAGCCCATCCCCCAATTCTCTTATCGATATTCTCGAGTCTAGCGACGACTCATCCCCAAATAAGTATCCATTCTCCAAATGGCATCAGAAGCCCATTCCCGCATCATCCACCAACAATGAGTGCAAATTTTGTGTATTCGAGTGTTCAATCATCTTCTATCATCGTCGAAAGACAAAGTGTCAATCTAACCCTTCCAATACAAGAAGATTGAACAGTCATTATACCCCAAAATTTTCCCTCCATCCTCTCAAGATATTTCATACATCCATACTCAAGGATTCCTCAAGAGTGATCGACAAACTCTCTCCTAGACAATCAACCCAAACTAGGGTTTGGTAATTCTCGATCAAGTTGAGCTCCAACATCTCCAATGGTCTTCATGCCTCCTCATATGCTTCAAATATTCTCTATGACAAGTTTCAAGCCTTTAAGTCAAGATTGCTCGACAATTGCTCGATGGTTGAAAATCGCAGATTGGACAAAAGTCAACTGTGGTCAACATACAACAAACTTCATAATTTTTGGTCAACATCCTCATTTTGAAGTTACATTCATCATTTGATCAAGGGTTGATCATGATTCATCAAGAAAACTCAAGATTTGCTCAAAAGTCAAACTTTCTAAATTAGGGTTTCTAGATGAAAAGTCAATCGAACTTTGACCGATCATAACTTCTTCATACTTTCTCGTAAATTTTTCCACCACCTCTTGTTTTGAAGGAAATTCAATTTCTACAACTTCATGTCTCACAAGAATGTCCAAAAATGCTTCATTTGAGAGGTATAGCTCAAAACATTACTGTGTCATTTTCAAAGTCAACAAAAGTCAACTTTTGTTTTGAAGATAAATTGAGAATGGAAACTCCAATTGAGAGGAGACCAAAAGGTTGGTTAGAGGACTCTTAGAGCTTTCCAAAAGTCCAAGAAAACACAAAATGTGGAAAATTGAGCAAGATACACTATTCGTAAGTTGGGCAATTTTGGACATTGCACAAAAGGACATTTTGGTCAAAATGCAATTTTCCAAATGGGCCTAAAATCTTTGAACCAAACTTGTTCATGACATGATTTTTGACCCATAAATGCTTGGCCATGGTAATTTTCTATTTTTATGATTTATATTTGAATTTTAAAACATTTAATTCAAAATTAAATCATGTAAAATATGAAAATAAGATTTTTTCAAAAGGATTGATTTATATCTTCCTTGAAGTCCAAGATAGCCCAATATCCTTACCAAATTCATAGCCTCTTACATGGAAGGAAAATCAATTTTTTCAAATATTTGATTTGTTTTAAATGGAAAATATTGCACATTGATGGATGAATCCTTTTTCACTCTTTTTTCTCTCCAAATTGCCTCTATAAATACTCAGCAATATGCCAAGCCAAAGAGACGAAACCCTAGCTCAAGCCAAACCCTTATTCTTGCAAAAAAATTTTAAGAAACTTGAAAAATTCGAATTTCAAAAGCAGCCACTTTCAAATCTCTCAAGCATTCAATCGTGTTCTAAAGGTAAGTATGAGTAAGTACACATCATTGTTATAGATCGAAACAAATTAATCGTGCATACATGTTCATACATATTCAAATATTTCTTGAATTCAGATTTTATTACCAAATTGTTTTAATTGATTCTAACGCTTCTAATGTGCTTATGAGACACTAAGGATTGATCCGGGCAATCGTTATTGGTTTTGAACGCCGTAATCGTAACATGCCATACTTAGGGTTTTCGAACTGAGCTTCGAACCTCAAATCGCAGCCGATTCAAAGAAAACGAAGACCACCGTTGATTCGCAGACTTTATTTAGGGGGTAGCCTTAACCTTAGCCTTTGATTTCTATTATTTTCAGCTTTGATGTTTATAGTCATCGGAGAAGACGACCGAGCTAGGCTCCCGCCGGGGACTTGTTGACTCCCGGCTGATACCATGCGGAGGAAGCGATCCGATCTGTTTGCTCATAAGGACTGGTCCCCACCAGCTGACTGTGCCTTGACCTCTCCAGATGGCGACGCTGTCATACCCCAAAATTTTACCTCCATCTATTCAAGAGATTTCATACATCCCTACTCAAGGATTCCTCAAGAGTTGATCAGACAAACTCTCTCCTAGACAATCAACCCAAATTAGGGTTTGGTATCTCTCAAGTCAAGATGGATTTCCAACATCTACAATGGTCTTCATGCCTCCTCATATGCTTCAAAGATTCTCCATGTCAAGTTTCAAGCTTCACGATCAAGTTTCTATAATTGCTCGATGGTTGAAAATCAACAGATTGACAAAAGTCAACTGGTCAACATACAACAAACTTCATAATTTTGGTCAACATCCTCATTTTGAAGTTACATTCATCATTTGATCAAGGGTTGATCATGATTCATCAAGAAAACTCAAGATTTGCTCAAAAGTCAAACTTTCTAAATTAGGGTTTCTAGGTGAAAAGTCAATCGAACTTTGACCGATCATAACTTTCATACTTTCTCTGAAATTTTTCCACCACCTCTTGTTTTGAAGGAAATTCAATTATCTACAACTTCATGTCTCACAAGAATGTCCAAAAAATGCTTCAATTGAGAGGTATGGCTCAAAACATTACAGGTCATTTTCAAAGTCAACAAAAAGTCAACTTTTTGTTTTGAAGATATATTGAGCATGTAAACTCCAATTGAGATGAGACCAAAAATTTTGGTTAGAGGACTCTTAGAGCTTTCCAAAAAGTCCAAGAACACTCAAAAATGTGGAAAATTGAGCAAGATACACTATTCACAAGTTGGGTAATTTTGAAGAAATGCACAAAGAGAGATACTTCTAAAAATCAATTTTTTTGCAAATGGGCTTGCTTTTTCTTCATCCAAACTTATTCCTCATACAATTAGGAATATCCAAGCCCAATGCCATGAATTTTTGATTTATTTTTCTATTTAATTTGGAATTTATTCATTTAAATACAAATTAAATTTTAAAATAAATTATAAAATCAAAATTAATTGCAAAGATTGATTTTATTCCTTCCTTGGGACTCAAGTAACTTACAAATGCCAACAATTTTCGAAAATTGATCAATATGGCAAGATTGGATTGATAATTAATCAAATTGTGAAAAATTGATTTTGTACAAAAAATCAAATTTGATTTTCATTGAATGGTGATTGATTCTTGCCAATAATGATCCCAAATCCATCCAGTACTTATACCTGATGCATACCACATGAAAGAGAACGAAAAAATTGCCTTAGAAACCCTATTCCAAAACTGAAAAAACCGTGGTACACAAGCAAGTGGCAGCCCTAGTTCTAGTCGATTTCAATCAATTTTGAGGTGTCCAACACATTCCTTGACATCTCCAGAATCGATTCAGACCTTCACTTTGATCCAAACCATCCAGAATCGTGAAAACCGAATTTGGTTTGTTCTTGAAATTTCAAAAATCGTATTTTAATTTTCATGCATCTTTAACATGTTTTGTGTTTGTTTTTGTGATTAGTAGGAAGATTGCAAGCTTTCTGGGTACTTTAATTGCATTTTCATGGCCGGAAACTCAAGATGCCATAGTTAGGGTTCCTGAACACGCTTTAGGTTTTTCTTAAATGGAAAATTGGACTATAAGACCTATACCAATGCGCTCGTAATGATCCCAAGAATCGAACCATGCTTTTAGAATTCATTTATATTATGTATTCGGATTTTGATGTTTGTGGACTTAGGCCGAGCAATGGCCGACGCTAGCTTCAAAAATTCAAATCGGGGACGATGAAGCTTCGCGCGCGGACGAGGAGACCAGGAGATGACACTTGTCTTTGTTTTACTCGATCCGGTTTTCAAACACGGATGCGCACATGGCGAGTGGTAAAGGCGCACTGTTCGTGGATGCTCTCACATGTCTCCGCTCAACCATGCCAGGACCATTTGGTTTTTTCTCTTTACAAAACTCATATTTTCTATTTTCTAATTGTTTTAATATTTTGCATTTTTATTTCAATTCTTTTCATAATTTTATTCTGCATTAAAAAACCATCAAAAATTATTTTTATTTTTGCAATTTTTCTAAAACCTTTATTTAATTTATAAAATTAAAATATAATTTTGCATGCATATTTATTTTTATTCATAATTTTGCATTTAAATCACTTTTAATTCATTTTAAATTATTAAATTGCATCCAAAAAATCCCAAAAAATTATTTTAGCATATTTATATTATTTCCAGCATGGCATATTTTTCTTATTTTAAAATTTGCATTTTTCTAACATTTTTTCTCTTATTCAATTCATCTCGTATTTTCCGATTTCTCATTCTTTCACAGGTTGTTCCGATTCAGACGATTTTTCCTTTATCATTCTATTTTTCCAATAATGTAACTGCTCATGGGATGTAATAGTTTAAATTAGGTTTTATTTTCCGCAAGTTTTAAATTATGTATCCGCCTAAAGCCATGTGATAGCGAGACATTTATCTTTCCGCATCTTTACATTCCGCATTTTAATTTCCGCACCCTATAAATTGCTAGTAACTAGGCGTATGGCAAGATAATAATAAACATAGCCCATTCTAATCTTCAAGATAAAATATCCAAATCAACACACTTCTTTCACACATGCACCCCTTAGGTAATTCTCTCGTTGCCTTACGATTACAAATGGTCATGTCCTCGAACGTAGAGGTATTCTAGCACCGCTGCCTTCCAAACGAATCATCATAGTCCCTTCGATACAGTAGATCATAGACCCGATGTCGCCCAATACATGATCTTGACCTCGATTGTCGCCACGAAAAATGATGATAGTCCTTCGAATGTGCTAGGATACCTCCTACAAGTTGCCTTCGATGACCATCCGATGTCCCTTCGAATGTCCCGCTTACATCCAACTAATGGAGCTACCTACTAACTAATGGTAAGGCTGCTATTCTAAAGGAACGAGAAGTATGAAAACGACCAACCGAGTGGGTAAATAAGTCTCTTAGTTGCTTACTCAAAACAAATGCTTTTCACACCACACACTCTTTTCAAAGTTCAAAATTTTTCAAAACAAAACATTTCCAACACTTTGTATACACTCACATGAGTCATTACAAAGTCAAAGCGAAATGCCTTTTCAAAACATTTTGTCAAACACACGTAAAGCAATTTTAAAAGGTAATCTAGAGCAACTAAGAGCCCGTAGATAACTATGATGGAAAGGGGTGCTAATACCTTCCTTTTCATAACCATTCTCCGAACTCGTAATCTAAACGAAGGTCTTTTTCTACTTTTACCTTCCTTAATGGATAAAAATAAAAGTCGGTGGCGACTCTTGCTATCCGCACATTTGGATACAAAATCCTACAAAGTCAGCTTCACCGTGATCACGTAATCGCGACTACTGGGACACACCCTAAAAGAGAGAATTGCCTTAGGGATTTCTAGATAACCTTTAATGCTTTTTGTTTGACTTGTATGCTTTATCTTTAAGGGTTGCTTGGGTATTATATTTTGGGGATCCTACACCGGATCCGGTTTCCTTTTAGGTAAGTAGCATTAGATCATCGCGACCGCTAGACGATAACTAAACGGTCAACATGATGGCTACGTTAGCGTGACACTTTGGTTGTCCCGATACTCTTCATTCCCAAGTTGAAGATAGTATTTGGCTTCGCGTGTCATCAAGCGCTAACTAAACTTTTAGAACCTTAATTGACCCATCTTAGCCATTAGAAGGTAGTGAGATGGCCTTTGGTGTAGACCGAGGTTGGTTGATACCGATGCTACGCCTCATGAGATCGACTTTGGGACATTTTCGATCGACCACTGGCCGTCAGATTGAAATAAGCCTACGAAAGATCCGTGATATGAGATTCCTAGAACCCTTACATTATTATGGACAGATGAACCAACTCAAACTTTTGGTGGGTAATCACCTATACCTCATGCAAGCCTTAACCCTAGACTCATGTGTGAATTGTTTGTGTGCTAAACATGACATCATGACATCATTCGCATTGCATATCATTTCTAACTATTTCAAGGACCTAGGATTTATCTTTGCTCGCTTTGTAGGAATTATGGCTTCTAGAAAGACTATCCGAATCAACTTCATGGGTATACCTTCTCACCAAAGAATTGGTTTCGTAAATTCCCACCATGCTCATTCATCAAAAGACATGGTTATCTACTCGACTTGGTTATCTCCTGTTTTGAAGAAGATATGATGCATGTCCTATTCCAGCTTCTTTGATCCAAACACCATTGCTTTACATTCCTGATTATCGCTTGGTTCCTACCTTGAAGAGTTCTCTAAGCTACTGGGATACCTATTCTTGATCAAATTCCATTCACCGTCTAGAAAAGGTTCCTAAGCACGAAGACATTGCATCCCTTTACATCTTAAGCGCCGATATCAAGCCAATTGGGAAACTAGAAGTGGAGTTAAGGGTTTACTTTCCAAGTTCTTAGTCAAGAAAGCCCGAGAATTCCTCAAAGTTATGAGTTTCCATGCATTTGAGAACATTGTGGCCTTCAAATTATTTCTACCCGCAATCCTCGGCCTACCTTACTGGAGATATCCTACATTCTCTCCACACCTGCATTACTAAGAGACAAGGAACTCTCATGTGTTGTATACCGTTACTTTCAAGGTGGTTTATTTCGCACCTTCCTCCATCGCTTTGAAGAATGAACAAAGGTTGAGATGGTCTCAAAGATTGATGTCACTCTCTCATTCGATATCCGTTGGAATCTTTTCTCTCAAAAGGACTTCACCTTCATCGAGGCCAGGAGAATTCTAATGTACCGCTACTTGGTATAAGGGAGGTATTACTTACAACCCTTCTTTAGCTCTACGTCGCTTGGTTTTGCTCAAGAGATGGCCCACATGATATGCTTCTCCAAGATATTGTGTTCGACTACAACCACGATCTCCGCATCACCGACTAAGGTTCATACACGCTGGGCATGGTAAAAAGACGATACCAAGACTTTGGGGCACCGTAACTCCATTCCTTGGGAACCTTACCTCAAATGGGTGCGAGCTCGAGCTCAAAACCTCATGATGCCATTCACCTGCTCTACCAAGAATCATGGAACCCTGCTATAGGTGATGTACCCTATATTGTTCTCCATCCCGACATGCCTACCGATTTTGAAGACTTGAAGAGATCCCGGATTCTTAAGGAAGAGAGGGATACATTTGAAGCTCAGCATGCAAGAGAAGAAAGTGCTAGAGTTGACAAAGCTACTTCACGAGGAGCAAGCATCAACGCTACATCGGCACCAAGAGGAAGCGCCATGGAGACTTAGAGCTTTAGGATGTTTATGTTTTCTTTTATTGTTTGAACTGCCTCTTGTACTTAAAAAGAAAAAAGAATAATGAAAAGAGTACTAATAAATGTTTATTCATTGCTTGTTTAACAAATTTAAATCTCTAAGGTCCTTGAAAACATTGCATTGCATTCGCATAAACATTGCATATCATAGCATAACATTGCATCACTGTACATTGAAGATTGGTTTTCATTTGCTCGCTATTTATTTTAGCGTAAATGGCTCTCTAACAGACCACAAAGATCTCCAAGCTCGTAATGCCCGGCCAAGACAAGTTTACCGCCTGGTCCAAGGCCAAGAAGATCCAAGAAGCTCATCAACGAAGAAGAAGGTTGTTGGTCTCTCAACATGGGCACGCCATGAGGTGGTCCTAAGAGAGTCACTTGATAGAGCTTCTAAGGAAGTGTCAAGAAGGAGGATGAACAAAGTAACAAGGGTAATGGTGAAGGCACCGAGCTTGAGAATGACTATGATAATGGCCAATACTGATGAGGATGACAAGTACAAGCAACTTGAAGACCGTCAATGCTGTGGAAAACCCAAGATGTCCGCTGAATTTTGATGATCTAAGTCTTGTCCTGTGTTGTGATTCCTCCCAAGTTCAAAGTTCCTACTTTTGCTAAGTATGATGGCATGTCTTGCCCTAAGTCGCATTTGAAGTCCTATGTCCGTAAGATCAATCCCCACATTGATGATAGAAAGTCAGGATGCACTATTTCCAAGAGAGCTTGTCCTAACTCACTTGAGTGGTATTATCACCAGAGAATGACCGTATCCGTTTGGAGTGACTTAGCGATGCTTTATGCATAATATGAGTACAATGTCAATTGACACCCACCGCATGCAACTACAAAGCATGTCTATGGGTCGGATGAGAAGTTCAAAGAGTATGCTCAAGGAGAGATTTAGCAGTGAGTTCAACCACCCTTGTCCAATAGGGAGTTGGTTGATATGTTTATGGGGACACTAACAAGCCCATTCTTCAATCATCCGATTGAAACTCTTCACCGGATTCACCGAGTCGATACTTACAGTAGCGTGAAGTCGGTATTAAGAGTGGAAGATCCATGTAGAGTCATCTTCAAATGTCGCAAAGAGATCCTTTGGTGGTAAGAAAGAAGCTAATGTGTATGGTCGAAAAGCCGAGCCAAGACCGACCGCTACCAACTGTGGGGGCCAGGATCTCCAATCCTACATCAAGACAACTCACGAGACAACGCCCAGAGCTGTAACGCGCCACGAAGACAGCATAAGATCAACATGCCATTTTCGCAAGCCTTACAACACATGTTGAACGCAGAGGTGATAACCTCGAGGGATCCTCCTCAATGTCAATTCCTCTCCAAGTACAATCCAAATGCTAAGTGTGCTTACCACCCAATAGCCTGTGACATAGTAATCGATGATTGTTGGGCTCAAGAACAAGATTCAAGATATGATTGAAGCTGCATTGAATTTGATCCTCCCCTGAGACCGAATGTGATCAACGCGCCTATGCCTAACCATGACAAGGGTTCCAATGTCACAGGACGATACTTATGTTTTCAACATAGATGACTTGACCATTCCTCCGATGACCGTAAGAAGAATTTGTTGCAAGTGTCAATCCAGTTGCCCAGAATTGTCGTTGTGCCCATCCGCACCGATGGTTGTGCTTGGTCGAGAAGATGTGTTCAATGATGAATAACCGTGAGATACTATTTTTGAAACCACCGTGCGTAAGTCGTGAAGAAATGTCTAAGTTGAAGATTGACAATGCGAATGAACTGCACTCCTGTGGGATACCTGGGCAGCCAAGTGGAAAATATGATTACATGGTGAAGTACCGTCCCGATAGTTATAAGATTCCTATTGAAGATGTTAAGGCGACCGGATGGGGTGACGATTTCCTAAGACTATGCCGATGTTAACACAATAAGAATTTCCTCACGATTCGTGCCTAGGTGGCACCTCTCATCATCACTTCTCCAAGACCGCCCATATTCCTATGACAAGGCTATCCCTTGGAATTATGGAGTCGATATTTACTATCATGGCCAAGCAAGACCCTCCGATCATTGAAGATCTTACTATTGAAGCTACCATTCCCGACATTGACAACATCACCGGATCAAGTAAGGTGACCGTAACCCAAGGGTGTTCTCTCCGATATCTCTCCTCCAAAAGACACCGCGACTCCAACTCGCATTCCAATTTATTCAATCCATTCCCAAGCTAGAGGGAAAGAACCAAAGGACTCATCCCGCCAACCGTATACCAAAGGAAGTTATCAAGATACCTCCAAACAAGAAGTGGAGGAAATTCAAGATTATCAAGAAGAGCGACTACTGTTGTGGAACAAGGATGACCGCCCAAGATCTTCATGCTTGCTCGCTTTATGCTCCGAGGCTCATGCTAGCGCCTTGGTGAAGTTTCAAGAATGCTCACGTGCCTCAAGACACTACCACGATCAATTCAAGTTTGTATTGCTAGCCTGGCTGCCAACAACGGCCTAGGTTTCTCGATGCCGATTTGACTCCGAAGAAACACAACAAAGCCTTGATCTCTCGTTGAATGCAAGGGCATCACATTGTCTCATGTTTTGGTGGATACCGTTCTTCTAAACATCCTACCAAGACCGCTTTTGATCGGCTTGATGTCGAGGGGTTGGTTCTCGAGACCCAAAGGACATTATTGTGAGAGCTTTGATGGTTCTAAGCAAACAAAGGTTGAGAGCTCACTCTCATAAAGTCGGTTCCCGCTTTGACTCCACTTTCTTTTTCATGGACATCCGTCCCGCTATTTTGCCTACTTGGACGCCTTGATACACGGGCAGGCGCATACTCTACCTTACATCAAGTTGAAGTACCCGTGAAAGGGAAGGTTGTTACAAGTGCGTGAAATGGAATATATGGTCACATCTCGCAATGCTCCATTATCTTGAGATGGAAGGCGATTCTTCGAGACCTCGCAAGCTTTTGAACAATACCCGTAGTCATCTGACTTCCGTCATTCCCGGTTACACAAGTTCCGCTTAGGATGGCCTCACGAAAGATGCTCGAGCTATCAAGAAGGAAAGAGTACTATTTGGGACAGCCCGATCTTGCTTTCAAACCGACAAGACCGGTTTAGGCTTCACCATCAAGGGTCAGAAGATGATATGCCGCGAACGTGTCGGCCAACATCCTTTCCGCATCACCGAGGGGAATCCATGCTATAGAAAACAACGACAACGACTTCGACATCGCAAGTGGATCTTCCCAACCCGCATCATGGGCTCAAGAATTGGAAGATCAAGATGTCATACCAATCTCCTTTAGTCGAGTAATTGCTTTGTTTTGTTTTGCTTTTCGTATTTTTTATGTTTTGAACATTATACTTTGAAAGCCTAGTGCCTTGCCCGGGCATCATGGCCCGCTCATAGGGTTATTATCTTCGCTTATGATTTTCATTCAATAAATCGTTGGACTTTTGCATTCAATTGTGTTTTCTTTCTTTACTTTATCACCCCTTCAAAAGGCTATGTGTTTCTTACACACACCCACGTGATACACCGCAATCACTCCGAATCTCGTTAATAACAATGCCTATGTTAGTGCTAAATATGACTTCGATAATCCGATCTACCAAGTCAAGACGAAAGTGAGGAAGATTGTGAAGTGCCGGAGAACTTGCGATCGCATGCAGAAGAAGAGCGAGTTATACACCACACGAAGAGACAATGAGGTTGTGAATTGGGCACCGACGAGACGTAAAAGAGATTAAGATAGAGCGGTCTTGAGAATGTTGTTAAAGAAAAGTTGGTTCGATGCTACGAGATTATATTGAGGTTTTTGCTTGGTCATACGAAGACATGCTGGTTGGACATTGATATCGTGGTACACCGATTGCCGACAAAAGAAGGTTTTCTCCCAAAGGAAATGTAGGTTCTGTCAGATGCGCCCGAGATGTCGAGAAAATCAAAGTCAAGTTATGAAGCAATTCAACTTTCTTAGTCACACCTCTTATCCCTGGTGCGAATGTGGTACCCGCATCAAGAAGGATGGCAAAGTACGAATGTGTGTGGATTACGTAGATCCAATAAAGCGAGTCCGAAAGACGATTTCCCACTTCCTCATATTGATGTTCGTTGACAACACCGCCAAAGATAAGGTTTTCCTTCATGGATGGTTTCTCCTACATAATCGATCAAAATGGCTCTCAAGACATGGAGAAGACTACTTTTGTTACACAATGGGGCACTTTCACAAGGTTATGCCGCTCGGATCAAGAACGCGGGTGCCACTTATCGCATATGGTGACATTATTTCATGACATGATTCATCACGAGATAGAGGTCTACGCCGACTACATGATAGCTCGATCACGCACAAGAAGAACATCTTGATCATTTGCGTAAACTGCTTGATGATTGAAGAAGTACGATTGAGACTCAATCCTAACAAGTGCACTTTGGAGTCGATCCGAAAACTCCTAGGGTTTGTCGTCAAAGAGGTATTGAAGTTGACCCCGCCAAGGTTAGAGCTATTCAAGAGATGCCACCGCAGAAGGAAGTCGAGGTTTCGCCGACTAAACTACATCGCCGTATTCATTGCACACCTAATCGCTACTTGTGAGCCAATCTTCAAGTTACTTAAGAAAGATCAAGTAGTAGAATGGAACGACGATTGCCGATCGCTTTGACAAAATCAAGGAGTACCCACGTAATCCTCCTATTCCGATGCCGCCGTCAAGGAAGACCTCTTATCATGTACTTACAAAGGTTAGAGAACTCAATGGGTGTGTGTTGGGCAACATGACGAGTCCGGTCGAAAAGAGCATGCAATATACTACCTTAGCAAAAGTTTACCGACCGTGAAACAAGATACTCACAACTCGAGAAAACTTGTAACGCTGGCTTGGCTGCTCACGACTAAGGCAAGATAGGTCGACTCACACTACCTTGTTGATTTCAAGATGGATCCGATAAAATACATATTTGAGAAACCAGCTCTCCTGAAGAATAGCAAGATGGCAAATGATCTTGACCGAATATGACATCCAAGACACTTCGTAAAGCAATCAAAGGAAGTGTAGTAGCCGATCATTTGGCTCATCGTCGTAGATGACTATCGCCTATGCTCGAATTTCCGATGAAGATGTTTTACTAGTTACAGATTAGAAGAACTGTGCCCGTATGAAGGACCCGAACAAGGATCCCGATGGACCATGGTCTTTGATGGAGCCTCAATGCACTTGGCAATGGCATTGGCGCCATTATTACATCCCCGCAGCGACATACGCTTTCACCGCCAGATTATGTTTCAGCTTGCACTAACAACATGGCCGAGTACGAAGCGGCATCATGGGTCTTAAAGTCGCTATTGACTTAAGAATCAAGTTCTTACAAGTGTATGGAGACTCACTTTAGTGATCACCGATAAAAGGCGAGGGATACGAACATCCGAATCTCATTCCATATCGAGAGCATGTTTCGAGTTTGATCCCCTACTCAAGAGATTACCTTGATCATATTCCACGAGAAGAGAATCACAATGCACGATTGGCTACTATGTCATCTATGTTCAAGGTTAGATGGGACAACGAGGCTCCCCGCATCATCATTGAGAGGTTTGATGAACCAACATATTGTTACGAGCTTGATATGTAAGAGACCTTGGTACTATGACGTGAAGAGGTATCTTGAGACTCGTGAATATCCGTAGGGCATCTCATAACGATAAGAAGTTCATGAGAAGATTTGCATTCAAATTCTTCCTCAAAGAACGGATCTTATACAAGCGCAACCACGATCGTGCTTATCCGATGTTTAGACCGTAAAAAAGAATACGTATCATGGAAGAGTTACACGGCCGCATTTGGTACCCACTCCAGGGACACACCATGGCTAAGAAGATTTTGAGAACAAAGCTACTATTGGTCCACCATGGAAGTCGATTGTCACCGCTATGCTCGATCTTGTCACAAGTGCCGATTTATGCCGACAAAGTGCACGCACTCCAAGACCAATGTTTTAACTTCTCCTTGGCCTTTGAATGTGGGCATTGACATGATTGGAGAAATCAAGCCCACGCCCAATGGACATCGCTTAATCCTTGTGGCAATTGATTACTTTACCAAGTGGGTAGAATCGTCAGATCTCATACTAAGAATGTAGTGGCTCGATTCATCAGCACAATCTTATCCGTCGATATGGCACTCCGAAAGAATTATCACGTATAACGGCTCTAATCTCAACAACAAGATGATCACCGAACTCGCACGCAGCTCAAGATCAAGCATCACAATTCTTCTCCTTATCGGCCTAAGATGAATGGCGCAGGAAGCCGCCAACAAAAACATTAAGAAGATTATACGTAAGATGACTGTGACTTACAAGGATTGGCATGAGATGTTACCATTTGCTCTTCATGGTTATCGACTACAAAGACGAACATCCACAGGGCAACCCCTTCTCTCTCAGATACGGTATGGAAGCCGCCTTACCCATCGAGGTTCGATACCCTCAACCGTAGTCCCAGAGAGGCAAAGTTAGGCGAAGACGATGGGTCCGCACCGCTTGACCGATCAACTTGATTGATGAGAAACGACTCGCCCATCCGCCATGGATGATTTATCGTAAACGAATGATCGAGCATTTAACAAGAAGGTCAAGCACCGAGTCTATCAAGTTGGTGACCTAGTAGTCAAGCGCATCATTCTTCCACAAGGTGATCCTGGGGCAAATGGACTCCCACCCACGAGGGACTGCTTGTAGTCAAGACAAGATTTTCGGCGGAGCTATGATACTTAGCACCATGGATGGTGAAGACTTCACACCCCGTGAACGCAGACATAGTCAAAAAGTACTACGATAAAAGAGACCCGCTAGGTCGATCGCCTAGGCAAAATAATAGTATCCCAAGTAACCCAAAGGTTCGGCAAAACAAAGGATATATACAAAACATGTACACCCGCAAGTCGAAAACTCGAAAAGGCTTGGGCAAAAAGGGTATCCCGGTAGATCGAAACCCGAAGGGCGGTCTAGGCAAAAGTTAGGGATTCAAGCGCATTTACTATGCCTCTTCCGATCACCGCCTCCACTACTATCAAGATTCAAGATTCAAATGGCGAAGATCAATTCACTCACTTTCACGATGAAGGAGATGAGATAGTTGAAATATATGAGTACTAGCATAGTTGGAACTTAACGAGATTGTTTCCGTGATAGCTTTTTGTGTACAAACTACTTGGCCATACGCCACATTTCAAATAAATGCGTGTTCTTTCTCTTTACAATTTTCATCGTTGTCGCTTATGAAGTCCAACGCTTGCTTTGAATGATTATACGACTTGACAATAAGAATCTAATCGCATACATATGAAAAGTGAACATACAAAAGTATTTACTACAGGCTCCAGGAATTGGGATGACGACAAAAGTCACCAACACAACTTCCCCAGCAGAGCAAAAGGGAATCCACGAGCGGCAATTCCACTTGACCAAGCAATGTTACATCGATCTTCAAGCGTAAAACACCTCATCTCCAAATAAGGTATTTATTCCCAAGGACATCCCCTCCCTTCCTTCCTTCCCGCAAGATCGCACTCGAGACTTGGTCAGATAGTGCATCGGAGGAAACTACATCCTCATCTCCCAGCCAAAGATCACAACGGGTTCCTGACTCTTCCAACCCGGCCTCCCCGGCAACTATCAATTGCTCTCCAAAGAAGATCTACACTGAATCCCTTCCTAAATCTCCTCAGCAGGGTCTACGTACAAGGTCCCCAACAAATCGCCTCCCAGACTGTCTTCAACAGGGTCTATGAGATCTCCAACAACGAGCTTCTCAAATATCTACCTTCCTCAACAATATCTAGGCCCAAGACTTAGTCAGATAGTGCATCGGAGGAATCCAGGATATCTTTCTTCTCCTTCAAAAGCGGGGTTCTCATCTACCCAATCCCCAAGCAGAAGACAGAGATCCTCAAGCAGAACATCCACATCTTCTTCAAGATGGATATGTTTTGAAATACCACGACATCTATCATTCATACATTTCTCATAGAGTCATAATTCATGCATATGTCATTCATATATACTGTCATGCATCAAACTTCGCATAAAACTAACCAATATTCTATCAAAGTTCCTCTTGTTTTTTCCAAAACAGTAATACTACTCGACGCAAACAGTCCAGATTAAGCCCGAATCGACGGAAAACTATCCTAAAGACCGCCTGTGGTTGTCCTCCGACGATCGGGTCCAGATTAAGCCCCGAACCGACGGAAAACTATCTCGAAGACCGCCCGGTTATCCTCCGATAATGTGCAATGGATCAACACCGATGCACAACAGGAAGCTATCCACATTTTTGCCAACTACTATCTCCTCGAGTAATCGGCACGAAGATTTATTCGATCCCTTCTTATTATCAACAAAGAACTATAGAGTCTAGCGCATTTACTTAGTTGCCGGATGGCATCTTAAGCCCATCTCCGACTACTTGTCAACATTTCTTCACTTTAATGCGCATATATGGTTAAAAATCAATACAAACCGATAACTTCATTCAAAATGAACACGAAGTCTAACATACGACTCTCCGATGGCATCTTAAGCCCATCTCCTCCCTTTCCAGAACGCCCACGAGCCTAGCGACGGCTCACGCTCCAGCAATCCTCCCGATATCAAGTCTAACGATGACTCATTCCCCTTCTCCAAATGGCATCTATAAGCCCATTCCCACATCATCACCAACCGCGAGTGCAAATCGTGTATTGAGTGTTCAATCATCTTCCACCTGTGTCCCGAAGACAAGCGTGTCAATCTAACCCTCCAAGACAAGAAGATTGAACAGGCAATGTCATACCCCAAAATTTGCCCTCCATCTATTCAAGAGATTTCATACATCCCTACTCAAGGATTCCTCAAGAGTTGATCGACAAACTCTCCTGACAATCAACCCAAATTAGGGTTTGGTATCTCTCAAGTCAAGATGGATTTCCAACATCTCCAATGGTCTTCATGCCTCCTCATATGCTTCAAAGATTCTCCATGTCAAGTTTCAAGCTTCACGATCAAGTTTCCTCGCATAATTGCTCGATGGTTGAAAATCAACAGATTGGACAAAAAGTCAACTGTGGTCAACATACAACAAACTTCATAATTTTTGGTCAACATCCTCATTTTGAAGTTACATTAATCATTTGATCAAGGGTTGATCATGATTCATCAAGAAAACTCAAGATTTGCTCAAAAGTCAAACTTTCTAAATTAGGGTTTCTAGGTGAAAAGTCAATCAACTTTGATCGATCATAACTTTCTCATACTTTCTCGTAAATTTTTCCACCACCTCTTGTTTTGAAGGAAATTCAATTCTCTAGAACTTCATGTCTCACAAGAATGTCCAAAAATGCTTCAATTGAGAGGTATGGCTCAAAACATTATGTGTCATTTTCAAAGTCAACAAAAGTCAACTTTTGTTTTGAAGATATATTGAACATGGAAACTCCAATTGAGATGAGACCAAAAGGTTGGTTAGAGGACTTAGAGATTTCCAAAAGTCCAAGAACACTCAAAATGTGGAAAATTGAGCAAGATACACTATTCACAAGTTCGCAATTTTGATGGAATGCACAAAGAGAGATACTTTAAAATCAAATTTTTGCAAATGGGCTTGCTTTTCTTCATCCAAACTTATTCCTCATACAATTAGGAATATCCAAGCCCAATGCCATGAGTTTTTGATTTATTTTTCTATTTAATTTGGAATTTATTCATTTAAATACAAATTAAATTTTAAAATAAATTATAAAATCAAAAATAATTGCAAAGATTGATTTTATTCCTTCCTTGGGACTCAAGTAACTTACAAATGCCAGCAATTTTCGAAAATTGATCAATATGGCAAGATTGGATTGAGAATTAATCAAATTGTGAAAATTTGATTTTGTACAAAAAATCAAATTTGATTTTCATTGAATGATGATTGATTCTTGCCAATAATGATCCCAAATCCATCCAGTACTTATACCTGATGCATACCACATGAAAGAGAACGAAAAAATTGCCTTAGAAACCCTATTCCAAAACTGAAAAAACCGTGGTACACAAGTGGCAGCCCTAGTTCCAATGATTTCAATCAATTTTGAGGTGTCCAACACATTCCTTGACATCTCCGTAATCGATTCGACTTTCACTTTGATCCAAACCATCCAGAATCGTGAAAACCGAATTTGGTTTGTTCTTGAAATTTCAAAAATCGTATTTTAATTTTCATGCATCTTTAACATGTTTTGTGTTTGTTTTTGTGATTAGTAGGAAGATTGCAAGCTCTCTGGGTACTTTAATTGCATTTTCATGGCCGGAAACTCAAGATGCCATAGTTAGGGTTCCCGAACACGCTTTAGGGTTTTTCTTAAATGGAAAATTGGACTATAAGACCTACCAATGCTCGTAATGATCCCGTGAATCGAACCATGCTTATAGAATTCATTTATATTATGTATTCGGATTTTGATGTTTGCTGTGACTTAGCGTCGAGCAATGGCCGACGCTAGCTTCAAAAATTCAAATCGGGGACGATGAAGCTTCGCGCGCGGACGAGGAGACCAGGAGATGACACTTGTCTTTGTTTTACTCGATCCGGTTTTCAAACACGGATGCGCACATGGCGTAGTGGTAAAGGCGCACTGCTGGATGCTCTCACATGTCTCCGCCGAACCATGCCAGGACCATTTGGTTTTTTCTCTTTACAAAACTCATATTTTCTATTTTCTAATTGTTTTAATATTTTGCATTTTATTTCAATTCTTTTCATAATTTTATTCTGCATTAAAAAACCATCAAAAATTATTTTTCTTTTTGCATTTATTTTCTGAAAACCTTTATTTAATTTATAAAATTAAAAAATATAATTTTGCATGCATATTTATTTTTATTCATAATTTTGCATTTAAATCACTTTTAATTCATTTTAAATTATTAAATTGCATCCAAAAAATCCCTAAAAATTATTTTAGCATATTTATATTATTTCCAGCATGGCATATTTTTCTTATTTTAAAATTTGCATTTTTCTAACATTTTTCTCTTGTTCAATTCATATCGTATTTTCCGATTTCTCATTCTTTTCATGTGTTGTTCCGATTCGCATTTATTTTTCCTTTATCATTCTATTTTTCCAATAATGTAATTGTTCATGGGATGTAATAGTTTAAATTAGGGTTTTATTTTCCGCAAGTTTTAAATTATGTATCTGCCCCAAAGCCATGTAATAGCGAAGGACATTTATCTTTCCGCATCTTTACATTCCGCATTTTAATTTCGCACCCTATAAATTGCTAGTAACTAGGCGTGTATGGCAAGATAATAATGAACATAGCCCATTCTAATCTTCAAGATAAAATATCTCAAATCAACACACTTTTCACACATGCACCCTTAGGGTAATTCTCTCTGTTTTACGATTACAAATGGTCATGTCCTCGAACGTAGAGGTATTCTAGCACGCTTGCCTTCCAAACGAATCATCATAGTCCCTTCGATACAGAGATCATAGACCCACGATGTCGCCTCCGAATACATGATCTTGACCCTTGATTGTCGCCTACGAAAAATGATGATAGTCCCTTCGAATGTGCTAGGATACTTCCTACAAGTTGCCTTCGATGACCATCCGATGTCCCTTCGAATGTCCCGCTTACATCCAACGAATGGAGCTACCTACTAACTAATGGTAAGGCTAGCGCTATTCTAAAGGAACGTAGAAGTATGAAAAACGACCAATTCTAAGTGGGTAAATAAGTCTCTTAGTTGCTTACTCTAAAACAAATACTTTTCACACCACACACTTTTCAAAGTTCAAAATTTTTTCAAAACAAAAACATTTCTGAACACTTTGTATACACTCCTACATGAGTCATTACAAAGTCAAAACGAAATGCCTTTTTCAAAATATTTTTGTCAAACACACAGAAAGCAATTTTAAAAGGTAATCTAGAGCAACTAAGAGCCCTAGATAACTACGGATGGAAAGGGTGCTAATACCTTCCTTTTCATAACCATTCTCCCGAACTCGTAATCTAAACGAAGGTCTTTTTCTCGTACTTTTACCTTCCCTTAATTGGATAAAATAAAAGTCGGTGGCGACTCTTGCTATCCGCACATTTGGATACAAAATCCTACAAAGTCAGCTTCATCAGATCACGTACGCTGTTGCTCATCATCCCACGTTTCTGATTCATAACATGCTTGCACACTTGGCGTGGTGGTTAAGACGCTCCCTGTTCCCAGATGCTCCTTCAGGTCTCCAGTTCGAGCCTCATCAGTACCTGGTTTTGCATTCTTTTTCACAAAACTCATATTTTCTCTATTTTTCTATTTTTCATATTTTTTAATATTTTGCATCATTTTAATTTCTTTTCATATTTTTATTTATGCATTAAAAATTACCAAAAATTATTTTTCTTTTTGCATTTATTTTCAGAAAACCTTTATTTAATTTATAAAATTAAAAAATACAATTTTGCATGCATATTTAATTTTATTCATAATTTTGCATTTAAATCACTTTTAATTAGTTTTAAATTATTAAATTGCATCTAAAAAATCCCAAAAAATTATTTTAACATATTTATGTTATTTCCAGCATGTCATATTTTTTCCAATTAAAAAATTGCATTTTTTCTAACATTTTCTCTTATTTCGATTTCATCATATTTTCCGATTTCTCTTATCGCACGTGTTATTCCGCTCAGACGCTTTCTTTACTTTCATTCTTTTCCAATAATGTAACTGTTTATGAGATGTAATAGTTTAAATTAGGTTTTAATTTTCCGAAGTTTAAATTATGTATCCGCCCTAAAGCCATGTAATAGCGTAGGACATTTACCTTTCCGCACTTTACATTCCGTGATTTTAATTTCCGCACCTATAAATTGCTAGTAACTAGGCGTATGGCAAGATAATAATTGGACATAGCTCATAATTCCAAGATAAAAATACCTGAATCAACACACTTCTTCACACATGCACCCCTTAGGGTTATTCTCTCTCGTTGCCTTTACGAATTCAAATGGTCATGTCCCTCGAACGTAGAGGTATTCTAGCACTGCTGCTTCAAAACAAATCATCATAGTCCCTTCGATATAAAGATCATAAGACCCACGATGTCGCCTCCGAATACATGATCTTGACCCTCGATTGTCGCCTACGAAAAAATGATGATAGTCCCTTCAAAAGTGCTAGGATACTTCCTACAAGTTGCTTTCTATGACCATACGATGTCCCTTCGAATGTCCCACTTACATCCAACAAATAGAGTTACCTACCAACTAATGGTATGGATAGCGCTATTCTAAAGGAACGTAAAATAACCCGAAAACGACCAATTCTGAGTAGGTAATAAGACTTTTAGTTGCTTGCTCAAATCAAATGCTTTTCACACCTCACACTTTTCGTCAAAGTTCAAACTCTTTTCAAAACGAAACATTTCCGAACACTTTGTATACATTCCTACATGAATCATTACAAAGTCAAAGCGAAATGCCTTTTTCAAAACATTTTTGTCAAACACACAGAAAGCACAATTTTTAAGTGATCTAAGAGCAACTAAGAGCCCGTAGATAACTACGGATGGAAAGGGGTGCTAATACCTTCCCTTTTCATAACCATTCTCCTGCACTTTAATCTAACGAAGGTCTTTTTCTCATTTTACTTTCCTTAATTGATAAAATAAAAGTCGGTGGCGACTTTGCTATCCGTGATATTTGCGATACAAAACACAAAAAGTCTTCACCGTATCACCTGGTATGAAAAGGAAGTTTCCAAATTTGTTTATGCTTACTTGACTTGTCGAAGTCAAAGATTGAGCATCGGGTCGATGGGTCTTATGCAACCATGGGCGGATCTATTATATGGTGTGGCTATAGCCACACCAAATTTTTCAAATTTTCTTCCTTTAATGCTACTTATTTGATCTAATTGTTACTAATGCATTTTTATTTTGTTCCATAAATAAGTAGTAGCACCTAAATGTGTTGTTGTGATGTAAGCGTGTTGTGGTGATTAGTAGTACTTAGAGTAACTCTAATGGGAGTTCTTCTCTCTTTTCGTTTGGCAAACATAGCATAGAGTTTGCAATATTTTACAATTAAATAATATATTATGTTTGTTAGATGATAATTATTGTGGGTCCAATATGATATTGTTCAAAGTTGCACCATTGAAAATAAAAATTTAATGAATTATTTTAAATGATTTGTGTAGTATAATGTAAGTGCGTGGTGGTGATAGTGAGTCACTACTATGTTGGTACTATAATTAAATAAATGCGTTTGTTTTCTCATCGCCTCAATATCTCTTATATGAGAATAAGGTGAATCTTATCTTAACCTTTAATATCGCTTTAGCCTCTTGATTTTTTCTTGAAATTAACACCCGAGTAAGTAGGAAAAAGAGTCTCCTTTAAATAGAGGAATGTTAATTTCAAAAAATGTTTTAAATAAGAGTCTCCTTTATAATAAAAGGATTGTTAATTAAAAAGTATATTTAAATAAGAGTCTCCTTTAAGTTAATTAGTAAAAGAAAAAAAATATCATCAACAATAATTTAATTTTCTATCTTTTTCATTCAAACTTCCTTTCACTTTTTTCTTTCTCTGTCACACAATAATTTTTTTTCTCTTCTCAAATTCCACCATCTCTCGTATATTTCTCTTGTTTTCATATTTCTTAATTCAATAATCTTTCTTTTTTCCTCCAATTTTTTCATTTGGTTTGATTGCATTTATTTGTGGGTGATTGGAAATTAAGTAATTAACTCGTTATTTAAGGAATTATTTCTTGAGTTGGTGAACACTTTAAAGGAAATTATCCTAGCGGATAGATAGTGTAATAAATTGTGCTACGGAAAATAACCTTATGACTACCCCTAAGATTCAAAAAGATTGTCACTATGTGAAACAACTCAACAAATTGTCTTTTGAAATTATGGAACATGTTTTTTTAGTAATGTGAAAAGTCAACTATGTAATAAAATGAGTGGTCAGTGATTAAATGGTTGTTTTATAATTTTTATAGAAAGAGATGTTATTGGAGCAATTAACAATGATGTTATTTTACCTCATTTTTAAGAAATTAACAATAGAAGATTTTCATTGTAATGTATTGTATTAAATAAATATTATTATTCGTTTTTAATATGATTCAGTTCGTAATTTCTTTTATGTTTAGCCACACCAATATATAATATCTGGATCCGCCCCTGTATGCAACCATTGAGTATTCTAGAATGGAAATGCGATAGTGTTTCGATGGATTTTGTTTCGGGTTTGCCGAGGACTACTAAAGGTAATGATTCAATTTGGGTGATTGTGGATAGATTAACTAAGCCGGCTCATTTCTTGTCGATAAAGATCGAGCATTCGATGGAAAAGCTAGCTAAAATGTACATTAAGGAAATTTTGAGATTGCATGGGATACCTTTGAGTATCGTGTCAGATAGAGATCTGAAGTTTACATCGAAAATTTGGACAGGTTTACATAATGCTTTTGGCACTAAGTTGAGGTTGATTTCTTTCACCCGCAGACAGATGGTCATACAGAGAGGAATATCCAATCTTTGAAGGATTGTTGAGGGCTTGTGTGTTGGAACAAGGAGGTGCTTGGGATAACCACTTTCCGTTTATTGAGTTTACATACAATAATAGTTTCCATTATATTATTGGGATGACACCGTACGAGGCATTGTATGGTAGGAGTTGTAGGACTCCATTGTGTTGGTATGAGTCAAGCGAGAGTGTTGTGCTCGTACCAGAGGTTGTACAAGAAAGAATCGCAAAGATAAAGATCCAAGAGGAGATGAAAGCTTCTCAGAGTTTTCAGAAGAGTTAACATGATAATAGGAGGAAGGATATCTGATTACAAAAATATGATCATGTATTTTTGAGGGATACTCCGATGACTGGTGTTGGTAGAGATTTAAAGTCGAAAAAGCTTATGCCGCGTTTCTTTGGACCATATCATATATCATAGAAGATTGGTAAGGTGGCTTATCGGGTAATTTTTCGTAGTCACTCGCGAATGTACATGATATGTTTCATGTGTCTCATTTGAGAAACTATATTCTGGATCCTTCGCATCTGATTTAAATGGATGATGTACAAGTGAGAGATAAACTAACTACTGAAGCATTAACATTGCAAATAGAAGACCGAGGGTGAAGGAATTGTGAGGCAAATAGATCTCCTTAGTGAAAGTATTATGGGGTGGACCAGCTGGTGAGATTTGGACTTTAGAACGAGAGGATAAGAGGAAAGAGTCTTATCCGATGTTGTTTCCGTCATGTAATTTTTTAGGGCAAAAATTCTTTCAAGTGCGGGAGAGTTGAAACACCCCAAATTAATTAAGTTATTTATTTAATTTCTTAATTTGATATGATGAATAATTGTGATAGTCTTTGATTCTTTGATGATTATGATTATTATGTAATGTTCATGTGTGACATGGAAATTATTGGGAATTAAGAGGATTTTGTTAGAATAAAATAAGTAGGATAATTAGTTAGAATTATTTTTAATTAGTAAAATAGATTAATATTAGTATTAAGAGATGATAAGGGAAGAGTAGTAATTTGGGAAGAATTAAGTGAGGACAATACTGGAAGACCATGTTAGGGGTCTAAGGGGTAAGTTTGGTATAAGGAAGGTTTGTGAGTTAGAACACTCATTGTGTGTAATCATAAGATTTGGAAGAACATTATGAAGAGGAAAAGCTATGGCACAGAGAGTCAAAACAAATTTTGATAGAGCACAAAGAGGTTAATTTGATGCTATAATAGTTAAGGGGTGTTTATCATTGTCATTATAACTTATCTAAGGTTTAGATAATTGTAGAATTGTGTTAGGTTTTGACTGATGATGATTATGCGTTGTTTGATTATGAATTGATGAAATTTTGATGTTTAATTGCAAATAATTGATGCATATGAAGTATAGTATTTTGGGATGTTGTTAATAATGAAACTATGTGTAATATTGATGTTTTGAGACATGTAATAAGGTAAAATTGCATGAATTTGGGATTGGTTTACGCGAGAAATTGCAACAGGGAAACCTTGTTCGTGCAGCGTCGTCAAGCAATGAGGAGGTCAGCGATGATGATATCAATTTGAATCGCCAAAGTAGAGATGGAGTCAATAGGGGGAAAAGTGACGCCATCGCAGTGAGTCGCCCAAGCATCTCCGGATGCCGCAGGCGCGGAGGCGCTGCTCATGGAAGTGGCGTCACCGAGCGAAAGTGTCCAAAATTGAATGGATGTGTTGTATTTTCTTAAAAGTGACATAACTTGAGATTTTGAACTCGATTTCAGGTTATATTTGAAGCTTTAGATAGCTAACGTCATGAACTTTATTTATATGGAATAAAATGAGAAATAAGGAGAATATTCACAATACCTAAGTGAGGATAAAGTTAAATTTCCCTTGTCTTGAATCGTGATGATGCTTTCTTTATGATGATGTTATGATGATGCTTTGTTTACATGATGATGTTATGATGATACCTTGTTTATTATGATGATATGATGATGTTGTGATGAATTCATAAATGGTGATGCATTTTGACAAGTCGTGATCATATTTATCATGTTCTTGCGCATCATGCATTTATGGCATAGTTTAGGACTTTAGTGTAGTGATGGCGATTAGGACTTCGGTCCAGTGATAATGATAGGAGAATAATCCATTAAAGGCATCAATCCCATAGTGTGTATTGAGTGCAATATTGTGAAGCGCTCTGGTTCCAAGTGGGAACTGATCCTATTGGTGGGGATCTTTGGAGATAAAGATGACTGAGTCATCGTTGCAGTTTTGGTACCACATGCATAAGTCTATCACGTTGCATTACATTTTATGTGACATTGAATAATGATTTGATAATATCTAATGATAAATGGCGTGTAATGATAAAGTGTTGTGTATGGATGAACTTGTGAAGGTGTGAGTATAACATGAGGTTATGATGATGTGTGATGTCTTACCTATGTGCATATTTACTATGTTTATTCCTTATGTCATTTATAACGATTGTGATTTACTTACCCTTTCTTCTTAAAAATGTTTCCTCGAAACGTGGGTAACTTACAGGTGATCAAAATTAATGCAGGAAGCTTAGAAGATAGCTTCAGGTTGTGTTTATTCATTTTCTAGAATAAAGGGATTCTTGCTCGATATGTAACATCGGGTTGAGATCGTTTGATTGCAAACTTTATGTATTTTGTTTATTTTGAGATTATGATGAGGATTTTTGTGAAGTACCTTAATAATAAGGATTGTTTTGAGACTATGAATCTGCGACGATATTTGAAGTGATTATATGAAGAGACCAAAGCATTATAATTTTAAGTGTTTTTTGCAACCCGTGTTACGGAAAGTGATTAATTGGTATTTGATGTTTTATGAAGATGTAATTCCTTTGCGGTCTCTATTTGATTTTATTATTTGTGAAAATAAACCAAATATATGTGGGTTTAGAAGGTGTTACACATCGCCTTGGTTGCATGCCAATGCTACCACTAGTCGAACAATCTCCAATCTTGCTATTAGAGCAAATACTTTATGAAATACTGGTTACAGGAAGACTCAGGATGTCGTGACATATGATCCGACATTATAAAACAGACAAGGTAGAGTATAACAATTACCAGTGCAGAAACAAAAGAAAACAAGGAGTTGTTAACCCAGTTCGGTTCTAATCAACCTACATCTGGGGGTATACTAAGCCAGGAATGAAGTTCACTATTAGCAGTATTAATTCAGAGGGAAACCTCTATGTTTATACTCCTTACTTAATCAGACTACCCAATGAACTTTCTAGCTAAGATACCACATTTAGATATGAGAACCTCCGCTCACTTCCTATCACCTCAGGGATGCCTATCATTCACTACCACACCAGCAACTGCATTAACTAGTTGGCTCCTAACACAATCAGCTTGGATATACCTCACTCCAAACACAACTAAAACAGTTTGAAGATGCCTCACTTCAACCACAATACAAAACAGACACACATGTGACACAAACCAAACTTGGAATTTCTTCACAGCTTCTTCCAATGACACAACTACACTCATTGCTTAACAACATCTGAGTGAGTAAAATAAACCTCTTGGCTACAAGGTTCGAGGTGCAAATCAGTGACCATCCCACAATCCTGGTAGTTCACTTACATGGCTAACCCTAAAGACTACATCTTTCTAAAATAAGCTAGCTTCCTAAAACTAGGTTACAAATCGCTTATTTATAACCTATTACCCAACCGGATTTGGGCCTTCAAAATAATACCATAAGTTGTAACAAACTTCGCAGAACAAACTTTATGTAGAGATAAACAAGTAGATAACTTCTGCTACAATCAAGGTTCTTGCTGATATTTCTCCTTAGCTCTTGGACCTCCACATATCCTTTAAAATCACGCCACATAAGATGCATAATATTTCCATAATATTCAACTCTAATTAAAATGAATCAGAATAAACTTAATAGTCAGAGCGTGATGTCCCGATGTCTAATGTCTCGACATCTCATATGACATGTTGTTCCAGATGTTGAAACTTTTCAACACAGCATGTTAAGGCATTCTAGATAGGATTATCAGTTAGGAATCCTACAATACAAATACGTTGTTGCTGCTATTATTTATTTTATTAAAATTAAGCCAATCCATACAGGTCAGGAACTTACAATCTCCCCCTTTGGCAAATTTTAGCTAAAACAAATAAATACAATCACAAGCAGTTTAAGGTAGAAGCAACAATTTCCAATTTAAAAGAGTCTTCAAGTCCTGTCTTGAGAGCGGGGAACAAACTTTAATTGAGAGCGACTTCAATTGAATACACAATAGTGTTTTATGTTTTCAGACCATCGGTCTTTCAAGAAGATGATGTCTCAACATTAAGTTCAACATTTTCGTGTTTTTATTTCTTTCATTGAACCAACAAGTTAAAGGAAGGAAGATCTAGTTTGTACACAATGAAGAATATAACTCTCATTTCTATTTAAGGCAAGTGACAATTTTGTCACAAGAGGTGGAAAAGAGAACCGTTAGAAATAAACTATATCTTTAGTGATATCTCGTCGCTAAAAGTGACTAACGAGGAATCGAATCGTAATTCAATCTCCGCTCAAACAATTTACTCTTTTGATTTGTTTTAAAGATGCCATGAGCATCAAGCTTTATTGTTACCAAAACAAGGAAAATGAGATGAAAAAGGGAAAGTCGCAATACCCTCAATAAATAATGATATGCGATACGACTAGCGTAAACTAGACTCAACGCATCGGGGAGAGATCCGGCAAGGGGTTTGTTATATAAAGGAATAGATGTGGCACCCTAAATATAGATAGTTATCTATAGCCTTATATATATATATATATATATATATGTGTGTGTGTGTGTGTGTGTATATATATATATATATATATATATATATATATATATATATATATATATATATATATATATGAATATTTTAGATATGTTTGTGTGTTTTAATTTGCTATTCTATTCTTGGGAAAGTTTCTCCTTTTGGATTTTAAGAAGGGTAGGTTATGGGATCCTAGGTTTTTTATTATTGTGCTCGCAAAGATCATTGGGATCTTCTCATACATATCCCTTAATGGGAATCAGAGCCTTTGTAGCTCGGATCTAAGGGAGCTGTGGTTTTGTTTGGTCTGATGGGGAAAGAAGTATACTCTCCAAGGATGAGACCTTGTGCCTACGTATTCTCAAAGGGAGATTGAGAAAGTCAGAGCAATCGTAGTTCCCACTTATGTTAGTGGAAGCAATAGGTGTTATTAAGAGACAAAGACAAATGTCATCTTAATGAAAATGTATCTAATCTATTTCATCACATACATTTTGAAGGGTTGATTGCTTGAATCTTCGTCGTAAGTATTAGGTGTTTTCTTGAGTGTACAAGTGTTACCACTTACGAGTTTAAGAAAGATGTTTGAATCTTTAATTGTAAGTATTAGGTGTTTTGCTCATGTACAAGCTACCACTTGCGCTTTAAAAGATGTTTTTGTTTGAAAAGAGTGTTTGAAAAGAGTTTGATTGTATGTGATGTGATAGATGAGATACTTCTTCCATATAGATGATAAATATCCAAATCTCGAGGAGAAATTGATTAGATTATGGGATGCTTTTAAGAAGCTGTGGGTCCTTGTATTGTAAGCCCAAGAGGAGGCATTCCGAGGGTCATCGAGGGTCCTTGTATTGTAAGCCCAAGAGAAGGCATACCGAGGGTCATCGAGGGTCCTTGCATGAAGCTCAAGAGGAAGATATAGGGTATGGTCGGCTTTGGCTTTAAGAGTGGTTTCACTGAAACCATCCTCTTAGGATTCAAGAGTGATTTCACCGGAAATCATACTCGTGGTTCTATCCTAGCTGGTGATTCTTTGTATTGGAAGCCCAATAGAGGTCATAAGAGATTTCCGTGTCTCTTTCTTGTTTGATGCCCAAGAGAAGGCTAAACTCAACGAGGGAGTTCTTTTGAACAAAGCCCAAGAGGAGGCTAACTCCAGGGAGTTGTTATATGAAGCCCAAGAGGAGGCTAAAATCAACGGGTGAGTTGTCTTAATTGAAGCCTAAGAGGAGGCTAACTCAATAAATGAGTTATCTTATACGAAGCCCAAGAGGAGGCTAAAGGGAACCTAGTTGTTAGGCTAGTTGTTATGTTATAACCGAATAGTTACATGAACAAGTGTGTGATGTGTATTCGCAGGAGTTTATGAAGGAAATATATAAACAAGTGTATAAAACAAGAAATTAAAGCAAGTGTAACTGGATATATATAAGGTTTTGACTTACGCCTTAAGGGAGGTGTTATACCCCAAAATTTTCCTCTTACTTCTCAAGACATTTCTCACATCCATACT
The DNA here is from genome assembly GCA_021764765.1 of Vicia sativa. Classification (NCBI taxonomy): domain Eukaryota; kingdom Viridiplantae; phylum Streptophyta; class Magnoliopsida; order Fabales; family Fabaceae; genus Vicia; species Vicia sativa. The sequence goes on from CM038793.1 coordinate 227,881,125, forward strand.
CAAGGATTTCACAAGGGTTGATCGACAAACCTCTCCTAGCAATCAACCCAAACTAGGGTTTGGCTATCCTCAAGCCAAGGTGAGCCTCCAACATTTCCAGTGGTCATAATGCCTCATCATGTGCCTCAAACACTCTCCATGTCAAGTTTCAAGCCTACAAGTCAAGTTTCCTCATAATTGCTCAGATGGAAGAAAATCACCAGATTGGACAAAAGTCAACTGTGGTCAACATACCAAACTTCATAATTTTTGGTCAACATCAATATTTTGAAGTAATATTCATCATTTGATCAAGGGTTGATCATGATTCATCAAGAAAAGCAAGATTTGATCAATAACAAAGTTTCCAAATTAGGGTTTTTGAATGAAAGTCAATGTAAATTTGACCGTACATAACTTTCACATACTTTCTCGTAAATTTTTCCACCACAGCTCATTTTGAAGAGAATTCAATTCTCTACAACTTCATGTCTCACAAGCTTGGGCGTAAAATGCTTTATTTGGAAGTTATGGATCAAAACATTACAGTCCTTTTCAAAGTCAACAAAAGTCAACTTTTGTAAAGAAGTATTCATGAGCATGGAAACTTCAATTGAGATGAAACCAAAGAGGTTGTTTAGAGTACATCTTGATCTTTCTAAAACGTCCAAGAACACCCAAAATGTTAAAATTGAGCAAGATACACCTTGCACAAGTTGAGCATTTTGAGGAGGTGCAAAGAGAAATACTTGACAAATGCAATTTTTTCCAAATGGGCTTATAATTTTATGATCCAAACTAGATCTTAGCATTATCCATGGCCTCTTTACACCTTGCCACGCCTCTTCTTCAATTTATTTAATTTATTTTGAATTTAAAGCATTTAATTCAATTTTAAATTAAATAAAATACAAAAGCAAGGTATAAGACAAGTTGGGCTTGATTTCTACCTATCTCGAGGATCAAGGAAGTCCAAAAACATGCCAAATTGCAAGATTCTACAAGGAAGGAAAATGCAATTTTGGAAAGATTTGATAAATATTTACAAGAGAATATTTTTGCATTCAAAGCAATATATTTTTCCATTATTTCTGATCAAATTTCATGCTCTATAAATACATGATACATTCACAAGTACAAGGGACGAAACCCTAGCCTCATGAGCCAACCCTAATTTCTCAAAAATTCTTACAAACTTGCAAAATTCGAATTTTTTCTCCCAGCCGTTTTCAATTCCATCCAAGCACTTCATTGTGCTCCTGAGGTATCATAGACTAAGTCTAGGCCAAGAACCATGGCCAAACATGCCTAAATCGTGCATACATGAACATACACTTGCATACTTTTCTTGGATTCGTGTTTTAATATTTATCGTGTTTTGTCTCGAAACTAACTGCTGTAATGAATTCTAGTCATAGAACATGTCCGACGATCCATGAAGCTCTTAACGACCGGAATGTGATTTGCCATTGTTAGGGCTTCGATCAAGAATCTTCGAACCGGCGATCAGTGCTATTTAAGGTCAAACACCACACCCATTAGACTCACCTCTAATTAGGGGTAGGTCCTCTTACTCTTTATTTCGTTTATTTTGCAGGTTCAGGGATCGGGCTAGCCGGAGAACACGAACGGAGCGGTGCCGCCGCCGACCTAATTTGACTCAAAGTAGGTCGGCGTGGCGCCTTCTTGTGTTCTGATTCGTTCCCTCAATAATAATTGGGGCCCACGTTTGACTGTGTTTGAAAAATCCAAAACAGAACGCGTGATCACATATAATCATATGGTTGCATTCCTATGACAACAAACGCGCGCAACTCAGTTGGTATACACATGCTTGGTATATCCAAAAGGTCAGGGGTTCGATCCCTGGCTTCTCACTTTCTTTTTACAACTTTTCTAACTAACCAATTTCCTTATATTTTCTTATTTAATTTAATTTCTTTTCAAACAATTTTCTAACACATCAAAAATCACCAAAAAACTAATTTCTTTTTGCATTTAGGATGTAAAATGTTTATATAATTTTTGGCATAAAAATTAATATTTTTGCATGCATATTTTAATTAATTGTTAATTAACCATAAAATTGACTTTTAATTATTTTTCTTTATTAAAAACAATCCAGAAAATTCCTAAAAAAATTGTTCTATCATCTAATTAGGATTACTAACCTAAAAACTTTTTCCTAACTCAAAAATCTTTTTTTACTAACATATTTCCTCTTATGCGAATTTCTTTTCTTTCCCGATTATTATGTATCTGCTTCCAGGTTGTAATAGTTAGGATTTATTTTCTCGCATTGTTTTTTCAATATCATGTAACTACTCATGGTATGTAATAGTTTAACTAGGATTTACTTTCCGCACTCCTATATTATGTAATCGCCCAAAGCTTTGTAATAGCGAGGATTTTCCGCACTTTACTTTCCGCATTTACTTTTCTGCACTCCATATAAACCGCTAGTAACTAGGCGTATGGCAAGATAAAACGAACATAGATCACTTCTAATTGCAAGATAAAATATCCGAATTTGACACACTTTCTTCACACATGCACCCTTGAGTATTCTCTCGCTGCCTTTCGAATAAATGGTCAAGTCCTCGAACGAGGTATCCTAGCACCGCTTCCTACAAACATATCATCATAGTCCCTTCGATACAAAGATCATAGTCCCTCGACGTGGCCTACGAATACATGATCTCGCCCCTCGATTGTTGCCTACAAAAAGTGATGATCGTCCCTTCGAATGTGCTAGGATACTCCTACAAGTTGCCTTCTATGACCATCCGATGTCCCTTCGAATGTCCCTTTTACATCCAACGAATAGGGTTACCTACCAACTAATGGTATGGATAGCACTATTCTAAAGGAAAGTAAAATAACACGGAAACGACTGTTCTGAGTAGGTAATAAGACTTTTAGTTGCTTGCTCTATCAAAATACTTTTCACACCTCACACTTTTGTCAAAGTTAAAACACTTTTCAAAATGAAACATTTCCAAACACTTCGTATACATTCTGGCGTGAATCATTACGAAGTCAAAGCGAAATGCCTTTTCAAAACATTTTTTCAAACACACGCACACAGAAAGCAAATTTTAAAGATGAGCTAAAGCAACTAAGAGCCTGTAGATAACTACGGATGGAAAGGGTGCTAATACCTTCCCTTTTCATAACCTTCTCCCTTACTTAGAATCTAACGAAGGTCTTTTTCTATTCTTTTCACCTTCCCTTAATTGGATAAAAGAAAAGTCGGTGGCGACTCTTGCTATCCGCAACATTTGCAATCAAAAGCAAAACAAATTCCAAAGTCGCTTCTCCCACCAGACATGTGAGGCCCATTGAATCGGTGTATAAACAAGCGGATGAAAATAAACGAAAGAAGTTTGTTTATGCATGAATATTTACAAAGATGATTGAATGTGTACAAGGAAATGAATATGTACACAAAAGGGTTGTTTATGTACTAGGAAATGAATATGTACATAGGAGGGTGGGACTTACATCGTGAGGGAGGCCTATGATCAATTAAGAAATTCAAGGAGAAACCTGGTTCGGTTTATCTTTAAATCTAATTGATCATGGAAAAAAGGTGTGTAAGTTTATTAAAAAGTTTTTTTGAAAAGGTTTTGAAAATGATTTTGAAAAGTGAAGGATATTCACAAGAAGTTTTGAAAAAAGATTTAAGTTTTAAAATTGGAAAGAAAACATTTTTGAAAAGTATTAAAAAATACTTAAAATGTTTCATTTTTAACTTAATAAAAATATAATCAAAAAGAAAATATTTTTGGATTTTTTGACATAATCATAAAATAGGTATATTAAATGACAAGTGTGCAAAAAATCATCTCAAAATGAGAAGTTTTGATTAGTTTTTGAAAATGTTGAAGTTTGTTAGAAACTTGAGAAAATTAGTGATAAAAAAGAGTTTTTGTCCTAAGGAGGTTTGAACCATGGACTTTTGGCTTAGAAGTGAAGAGTTTTTTCACTGAGCCATGTGCTTGACTTGTCATTTAATCACCTTGTTTAGAAAGAGTTTTGAAAAAATGAAGTTTTGAAAGGATCGGTTGTATGCTTCATGGGGTCAGGTCTTTTGAAGGCCTTGAGGCATGTCGCTTCGAAGGATAAGAAGCACGCTTCGGGAGCATGAGAAGCTAGATGTTTAGCAATGTTAAGCTTGATGCTTCTAGAGGGTGAAAGCTTGATGCTTCCGGAGGTAGAAGCACTAGAAATTGAGCCTTAGAAGTGCTTCGAGAAGCAAGCATCGTAAACCGATGCCTTTTATTTTTAAAATGGTCCTAGAGGATTCAACCTCGGGCCTTGAGCGCAGGCAAAGGACTAAGCGTGTTGGCTTGCCACTAGGGTGTTACATTCGGTCATAAACAACAACCAATAAACATAACATTAACAAAGAATTTGAATTTTCCAAAAATTAGAAAAACGCATAGGCTTCATCTTCAACCTCCAAATTTTCCTTCATAAATTCTTCATTTCTTAATGAAATTGTATGATTCAAACATCAAACTTTCTCGATTTTTACCAAAGAACATGATTATGACATTTAATTTCATTTATTTTAAGCTTAGAATCATTAATTTTTGTATGAACACGAAGAAACCTAATTTATGTTTTGATTATGAAATCATGTATGAGCATAATTTTAAGCAATTGATCGAGGGTTATTACTGTTGATGGTGTAAACAAATGGCCTTTTTGGACTGAAAGTTAGAAATCACGAGTTCAAAGTTCAAGTTTATACCTCTTTAAACCGAAATCGTGTTTCTTGTCAAGGTGTTCCAGGTTTTTATGATTGCTATAGCTTCAATGATGTTTATGGAAGGTGTTGATATGCTTACCTTGGTTTAAAATGGTCTCGATTGTTCGACCAAGTCCATACACAATACTTGAAGTGAGAATTGAATCGAGATTTTGTGTTTACAGTGATGGAATGATGATTTGGATTACTTCAATATGATGTATAAGGTGTTTGAAGTGAAAGTTTGAAGATACAAGTGGATTGAGAGTTTGTGTTATGGCTCAATATGTGCATACATGAAGTTTGAAAATGATTTCGAGTTTGGCTAGTTTTTGTGCTAGCTTGAGGATTCTAACATCTCTAATGATGTTTAGAAAGTATTGAAGCCTAAGTTTGCTCAAACCGCAAAACTTGAAACTTGCAAAATTCTCCTTCGAACTTTGAAACTGGAAATCACGAAAGAAAGAAGGAAAGCTTGGATTATGATTGCTTTGGGGTAGTTTTAATGAAGAAATGACTTCTACTCATAGGCCAAAAATTCTGAATGACAAGGCAAGGTTATAATTGAGAGAGCTTGCAACTTGGCTTAAGTGGTAAGAAAGAATCTTTTGCATTTAATGCAAATGGTTAACTTTTTAACCATGGTTAAAATTTCTTCTTGATCCAATCCTTCTCTCAATCATTTCTAATTGATATTTATCAGTTATGACCTATCTCTCAATGGTGACAAGGCTTCTAGAAGGAGAAGTTGCAAAAAATGACTTGTAATTCTGGTGCATGATTTTGGAAATCCATGGTTTTGGAGCTCTATGTTTCAAAATCAAAACCCTAGCTACACAAAGTGTTTTTTCAAGTTCTTGGACATTTTAGAAAGCTTGTAACAAGACCTAGAACTTTCATGTTGAGTTTTTCTTGAATCAAAATGGATCTAGGTGGAAAAATGGCCATGAAAGTAAGAAAAAAACCATGTTTCTTAACACTTGAATATTTTTTAAGTGTTAGAAAAAATTCCAACATTGACTTTTTGTTTTCACATTTCTTGATTTTTTATGATCATGATGGATTATTTGAAATGATTTTATGATTGAAAAATTTTGGATTTGAAAAAGTTGACCAAAAGTCAAACTTTGACTTTTTTGAGCAGATGAATTTTCATCAGAAGATTCAGAATTTGTCTGATGAAGAAACATGGACTTTGCAATGTTTTGAACCAATAAATTAGGTCAAGATGTTGCATTGAATATGTTAAGATCAATCTTCAAGCAAATAGGTTATTCATTGAGCAGAAAGTCAATGATTCACTATCTTCGATCAAAACCCTAATTGGTCGATTCAAGGTAGATCATGAGAAAAGGTTGGGAATTTGAAGATCAAATGTTGATGATTGACTAAGATAGATCAATTGAGGTGAGTGGAAAATCAAACCCTAATTAATCATATCTTGAACAGATGAAATTTTGATAAAACCCTAACTTTGACTTTAGGAGCACACGCACGATCTATCCTGTTCTGAAACAGTTAGTGATGCAATGATGCATATGTGAATGATGTAAGGTGGTATCTTAGGTCAAAAATTGGGGTATGACAATATCTTATTATTTTTCCAGGTAACTCAGAACACAAGTCGCAATTGTGTTCAAAACTCAAATCATAAGTCACAAATAATTTATTGTTCATTGTTGTGTGACATAACTCAGACTTAGACATTGTTTCTCTCTCTCCTATATTGTATTCTTATGCTGCACTTTCTGTGAGATAATGTTTCTCTCCCCCTTTTTAGATACAATTTGACAATTTGAGCCCTCACCAAACCAGATCCAGGCACAGTTTGCCCAAGCTTTGATAAAGAGCATTGGTGAAGATTTAGATGAATACTCACTGATGTTTGAGGATGACGAGAACTCCTTTAAATAGGCCAATATTTCCTTAGGAATTAATGGCAAATTAATTCCCAATCAATGGTTAGTTAATTTTGGCCTAAAATCTCATTTGACTAGTTGTCCATCATCCAAAGCTATTCTCGAATGTGTTTAATAGCCTTCGACTGTTTCTTTCGAGATAAGACAGTCCCAATTCATGCATAAATCACATCATTTATCATGTCCTTGCAGAGACATGTTTTGTATAATGTCCTAACATCTAGCCGATATTGTCTACTTACTTCATGTGACTCACTTTATCACAAAAGTGGATTCTTTGTTGTGAGGCGTTCACTTTTGCGATAATACCATAACTTCTTTCTAGGTGATTATGAAAAGAATCTGAACCCATCACATGCTTCTACTTCAGATTCTCAATGGTACATTAACACAGAGTCCATCTTCCTTGGCTCTGAGATGATAACACTGCTTCTTCAAGACTTTCAACACAACGCAATATAAATTTCTCTTTACATCAGCTAATGAGAAATCTCCCTCGACATTAGCTGGACATCAACATGTGTAACAACTGTTCCTTCCTTTAATAAACATATCTAATGGCAGCTTTCACAATTAGCTGTTGCTTTTCATGTAGACTATTTCTCCCCCTTAATATCATAATTCCTCCTTAAAGATGAGGCTTTTCATAATGTCGCTATTCTCCCGAGTTATACAAAACAAGGACATCTTTGATGTTGGTCCTCATAATACTTGAAGTCTTCCTTTATTTGAATTTGCCAGCTTCCAAATTAAGAATCCTCGCTTTGCTTGCTACACAAGATTCGATTTCCATACTATGTAGCTTGCAATAGAAGTAACTTCAAAGTTAACCATGTATAACTAATTATATGTCTTCAAAAGATAAGTCCAACCTTATCTTCTTCTTCAATCTCTAGTGTCTTCAACAGAGTGATGTTATAACTCTATATAGGGCATCACACGCTTCTTCTCATCTTGTTTCAGATTACCATACAGCTTATCATAAATATCCAACTCCCATCAAGATATTCGATAGAATCAGATGTATCTCCTTAGATGAATTATCTCTTCTCCGTATAGAATTGCCACACATTATAGTCTTGTGAAGATCATAGTGAACTTTAATAATGATATCCATTCAGAAATACCATGAATACATCGACACATACTTAGCTCTTGACAGAGTGTAAATGGTTTGGCATTTAGGTTACATAATAATAAATAATGAGTCTCCCGTCAAAGTACATACCAGTTTAGTCAGTTAGAATTATCTACTCACACTAGATTATCCTGGATGGTTACATCTTCACATTTACTTCTACTTCCGGGAAATAAAATATATATTCAAAACTGAAGACATTTAGATGATGTTCTAACATCTGATACGACACCATCTATCATAGAGTGGTTCTGGGGGTAACATCCATATTTTCTCATCCATAACATTTGGGGGGGACATAGGAATCACAATATACACCAACTTTATATCCAAACAATTAACATGATCAAGGAATAATATGATCCACATCTCAATAAGCTTTTCTTCATACTTTCACTTCTAATTTTGAGATGATGGATGCCATAGTTTGTATTTATAGAGGATATTCCTCAACTAGGTTTCGGAATGACTTTATTATGGCATGACACATGAATATTCAGATAGAAAACCGATCCTTTGATTCTTTTTACAATAACCTTCCAGATAACATTTAGACAACAAGATTCATGACCATGTTTCTATGGTCGAGACATAGTATTCAACTTCAACTGCTCCATGGTCATGAAAATCTCCACATATCTGGTTCCTTTGATTAGAATAGTGTACCGATATAAGCCCATCTTGATCTCACATAAAGGGATTGAGGGGAATACCTTTATGAGTCTTTTACTTGCACTGAGATGACTTTTATACTCCCATAAGCTTAGCTCATAAATAAACTGACATCTGGAGTATAAGAGCTTGTTAATCATGTCATGATCAACTAATACAGATGTCTTCTCTTTCGATCAAGAGGTGCTCCAAACATATGTACTCATACTACATTTTTTAGCTCCTAGAACATCTATTCTTCAACCGGTAGTGATACCAAGTAGTAATGTTCTAACATCCTATAGAACATCGGTTCCATCTCCTTGAAACTCATCATCCTTGATAATCTTCAAGGTCTTCAACTTGCAGATGTATATGAGAATCATTGATCAATTGATACTCATCAACTCTATTACTAAATGCCTTTATGAGTGGACTTGAGGAAATCTCAAGTATCTTTGACACTTTTAATAGGTTGTAAGATCCGCTCAATATTCGTTGAATAAAATAACCCTAGGATCCTTCTTTCACTTTAGGGTTGCATCGCTAGGCTGTAACATGGGAGAACCGACTTGTTTGTTTTTCGCTTTTATCGCAAATGTTACGGATAGCAATAATCGCCACCGACTTTTCTTTTATCCAATAAAGGAAGGTGAAAAGAACAGAAAAGACCTTCGTTAGATTCTCGAGGGAAGTAGTTATGAAAAGGGAAGGTATTAACACTTTTCCATCCGTAGTTATCTACGGCTCTTACTTGCTTAGCTCACTTTAATTTGTTTTGTGTGTGCTTTGGAAAAGTATTTTGAAAGACATTTCACTTTGACTTCATAATGATTCTCGTTAGAATGTATACTAAGTGTTCGAATTTTTTAACTTTGTATTGATTCTCGTTGGAATGTATACAAAGTGTTTGAAAAGTTTTTGAAAAGTGTGAGGTGTGAAAAATAGTTTTATTTGATTGAGCAAGCAATGAGTCTTATTACCTACTCGATCGGTCGCTTTTGTTATTTTTCCTTCTCCTTTAGTATAAGGCTATCTATACCATTAGTTGGTAGGAAATATATCCGTTGGATGTGAAGGGACAATCTTAGGGTCATCGATGGTCATTAAAGGCAACATTGTAGGATACCTTAGCAATTCATAGGGACGATCATCACTTATTCGTAGGAAACAATCGAGGGTCATCGAGGGACTATGATCTTTATATTGAAGGGACTATGATGATGTTATTTATAAGCCTTTGCTAATGGTACCCTACCGAGGGACATGACCATTGTATTCGAAAGGCAACAAGAGAGGATACCCTAAGGGTGCATGTGTGAAAGAGTGTGTTTGATTCTTATATTATTAGTCTTGAATTAGGGTGATATAAGATGGATTTTTATCCTTCCATACAAACCCTAGTTACTATACAATTAAGCAGCTAATATGTACGTAAAGCAAAGTGCGGAATGTAAAAGTGCGGAAGTAAATGTCCTACGCTATTACATGGCTTCAAGTATACATAATAGAGGTGCGTAAAATAAATGTGGAAAGTAAATCCCTAGTTAAACTATTAAATCCCATGAGCTATATAATAGTGAAAAATGCGAGAATTGTAAATCTACTATTAAAATTTATGAGCAATTATAATAATCAAAAATATCAAGACAATGATTAAATCAATAAGAAGAAATAAGGTTAGGAAAAATATTTTTGTGTTAGTAGAAAATGTTTTAGATTAGTAGAAAACCTAACCTAAATAAGAAAAAAATTTTTGTATTTTTGGATTGATTTTATTTTGGCAAATCAATTAAAAGTTAATTCAAATGGTTAATTAACAATTAATTAAAATAAAAGGAAAAAATATTTTTTGGTGTCAAGAATTAAATAAATATTTTATTTATCTAATTCTAAAAATAAAATATTTTTGTGATTTTTATGTATTTAAAAAACATTTTAAAAGAATATTGAAAAGAAAATTGAAAAGAAATTAAAATAAGAAATATATGTTAGTTTGGAAAATGGGAAAAACTTATGGTAGAACCAGGATCGAACCCATGTCCTAATGGTCACACGCGCCTCCCCGCATCTCGAGCTACCGTCCAAGTCATAGTGTATTGAAACATTAATAATATAAGAGCAATTTATTTTCTGAAACTTTAAAACAAAAGATCGCCAAGGCTTCATCTTCCTCATTTTGAATTTCTGAAAACCAATTACCCACAGCTTGCTCGTGAGTATCAGAGCTTACCCATGACCATATCTCCAAACCTGCAAATAAGCATCAATTTATGCAAACTAAAAGCCCAGATCACCTGCACATAACCTCACAAATCGAATGCACAAGTCAATTTGCTCTAAAATGACTTCTAATTAAGACTTTGAAAAGCTTGGCCGCGGAACCCTAATAATGGTGATTCACCATTCCTGCATCAATCTTCACAATTAATGATTCAAATACATTCTAAACAATCATATGAACATGAATGTATGCTTAGATTTTATTTATAATGCGTGAATCATAGAAATCGAAAATTGAAAAAAATATGCAAACCGTGTGAGATGGTTAGGTGATTCTCGTGCTTCAAGGCTTAGTGATGATTGGAATACCTTCCCGAGATGCCGAGGAAGCTTGTTTGATCCTCAAAGGTGGTTGAAGGAGGCTGCAGCCCTAAAATAAAATTTTCCTTAAAGCTTGACAATTTCGCACTTTGAATAGGGTTTCGGTCGCCAAATTTTCGTCCCTTGATCATCCGAATGGCTTGTATTTATAGAGGATGGAAATTAGGTCAAGAGATGTGAAGAAAATATATGGCATTGATGAAAAATATTTGATTTTTCAATCATTCAAGTTTGCATCAAAAGTTTCCAAATTTGCCTCAATCTTGTGCAATCAAGTCTTGAACAAAATTCACTAGCTAATTGATCTTGCTGGACCTCAAGAATGACAAATATCGAGCCTTGCATCCATTAATTTGATTTTTACATTTTATTTTAATTAAAATTGGATTTAAGTGAATAAATTACAAAATAAATTAAAGAAAATGAAGGGAGGCGTGTCACAAAATCCTAAGAACAAGTTTGAATCACAAAAACATAGGTCCATTTGGAAAAAATTTGATTTTGCTAAATGTTTCTCTTCATGCACTTTTACACAAATGTCAAACTTGCACAACTTGTATCTTTCTCAATTTTCAACATTTTTAAGTGTTCTTGGACTTTTTAGAAAGCTCAAGATGTCCTATAAACACTCTTTTTGGTTTCATGTTCATTAAAGTTTCCATGTTTATATACACTTTGCAAAAGATGACGCTTTTGTTGACTTTTAGAAGGACCTAAAATGTCTTGATCCATAACTCTCAAATGAAGAATTTTTGGCCAAAGCTTGTGAGACATGAAGTTGTAGATAATTGAATTCTATTAAAAAAGGGCTTTGACCGAAAAATTTCTGATAAACTATGTGAATGTTATGTTTGGTCAAAGTTCTGTTGACGTTTTGTCCAAAACCCTAATTTAGAAACTTTGACTTTGATCAAATCTTGAGTTTTCTTGATGAATCATGATCAACCCTTGATCAAATGATGAATGTGACTTCAAAATATTGATGTTGACCAAAAATGATGAAGTTTGACTATATGTTGACCACATCTGACTTTTTGTCCAATACAACTGATTTTCAACCATCTGAGTAATTGATTGAGCAAACTTGAGCTGTGAGACTTGAAACTTGACATGATGATACCTTGAGATATATAAGGAGGTATGATGATCATTTTAGGCATTATAACTCATCTTTGACTTGAGAGAATCAAAACCCTATTTTGGGGTTGATTAGAGAGAGTTCATTTGGTCAACCTTGAGAAATTCTTGAGTATGGAGATGTGGATTGATTTGGGAAATAGGAGGGAAAATTTTGGGATATAAAAATTTCCATTGTTCATCTTCTTGTACCAAGGTTTATATTGATATGCTTTGTTTTCGGACCTAAGGTAGAAGATGATTGAACACTCGAGCACACTTGAATATTTGCACTACTGCGTGTAATGAGATCGCAATGACGGTATTGGAATGGTCTTATAGATGCCATTTGGAGAAGCTTATTATAGGGAGTTAGTCGAACTTTAGACTCCATGCTCGCTTTTGAATAAAGTTATTAGTATTGATGTTTAACCAGATATGCAGCATTTTGTAGGTGGATGTAAGACCATGTGTAGCTCGGAGATGGGCTTAAATATGCCATCCGGAAATATCGATGATAAGAGAGAGTCGTAATAAACCTTTGTCTTGGTTTTATTTGAGATAAGCATTCGTTAGGATGTAGATATTTTTCCTGCCTTATTTCGGTGTTAACTGCCACCGTAAACCCGTATGGTTTCGGACTTCATACCGCTTGATTGTGTAGATTAGTCGCCTGCCTTGTTTCAAGAATTGATCTACAACTTGTTTTGTTTGGCATACCCGTCTGTCTCGGCCTTCATACCGCTATGGTCATATATATAGTTTCCCCATCTTGTTTCGCATTAATCTTTGACCTTTATCCGAAATTTGTGAATAAATTTCAATTGCTTGAGAATTTAAGTTGAGAGAATGGGATCGCTCTATATTATGATGCATGCAAGTATGTAATAATGTTTATATGCGATGTTATGATTTTTTTATGAATGATAAATAAATTTAGATGTTATGGTATTTCAAAACATATCCATCTTGAAGAAGATGGGAATGTTCTGTTGGGGATCTTTGATTTCTACTTGGGGATGAGGATCTTGATTGAGGATAAAAGAGATGTAGATTCCTCCGATGCATTATCTCACCAAGCTCGTGTCCGGATATTGATGTTGTGGGGAATGATAATCCTTGAGAGACACTCACCTGGTATGAATATCTCGTACGAGTCCGGCCGGAATAATGTGATCTTGTATAACCTATTACCGTCAGCGATCGATATAATATGTTGATTGATGATTGGTTATCGCCGGGACCAATGTAGCAAGACGCCACCGCACGGACCGATGTGACAATGTAGATGATCACTACTCGGGACCAGAGTGATGAGTCGATATGATCAACGCGGGACTAATGTGATGAATTGATAGATCACTTCTGGGACCAACATGATGATGTTGATAGGATCACCGCCGGGACTAATGTGATGAGTTGATATGATCACCGCCGGTGACATATATGATGAGTTGAGATGATCAACGCACGGGAATAACGTGACGAGTCGAGATGATCACGCTCGGACCAACATGATGAATAAGCGTTGGACATTGCGTGAAAGGAGACATAGAGTAGTAATCTTGTTGGGAAATCGGGCTCATTGAGGGAGCGATGGTCTCATAGACTATGGATATTATTTTGTGGAATATACCTTGTGAAAATGACTATGTGGGGACGCGCTGGTGACTTTAGTTGTCATCTCAACTCCTAGAGCCCGTAGTAATTATTGTAATCAACATTTTTGTATATTTGTGAATAGATATTTATTGTCGATGCATATAATCATTCAAAGTAATCATTGGACTTATGCAAACAAAATGTATAAAAGTAAAATTTTGACACTAGAAAAGGGAATTGTACTAATTTTGAAATGGGGCCTATAGAGCAACAAGGTAACAAGAGACAAATATCCTAGTAAGAGGAAATTTTCAAAGAATTGAAAAAGTGATAAAAGCAATGTGGAAACAATCCGCCGAAGTTTCAACTCTATCGTTGCTCATATATTTCGATTATCTCATCTCGCTGTTTCTAGAAGAAGGTGATTAGACCGATCTGCGCTATTTGAATCTTGAAGTCGATTGTAGTATAGTCCGTAAGTAAATGATCTTGACGAGACATAGTCGATACTTTAATCCCTAACTTTTTCCTAGACCCCTTTCGGTTTTCGCCTACCGATACCTTTTGCCCAAGCCGCTTTAGAATTTTTGACTTTCCGAGTGTACATTTTTATATATGTCCTAACTTTTTCCTCGAACCTTTCTTCGCCAGACTCTTTATTTTTGCCTAGGCCACCGACCTAGAGGGTCTTGTTTATGCGTAGTTTTTTACTATGTCTCTGCTCACCGGTGTAAGTCTTCATCCATAGTGCTTAGTATCATGGTCTGCTTGACATCTGCCTTGACCATAAATGGTCCATCATAGGCGGAACTCCATTTGCCCCTGGATCACCTGTGGTAGTATGATGCGCTTGACTACTAGATCGCCAACCCGGTACGCTCGGGCTCAAATTTCTTATCAAGGCTTTGATCATTCGCTTCGATATATCCGTCCATGGAAGATGGTCACAGTCCTTTTTCATCGATCAAGTTTATCTATTCAGTAGTATGGACCCATTCTTCTTTGTCTAACTATGTGTCCTTTTATACTATGAGCGAGGGTATTCGAACCTCGATAGGTAGAACTACTTCCATACCATATACAAGAGAGAAAGGGGTTTCCGTAGATGTCTCAGATCAAGTGCGATAACCGTGGAGAGAAAATGGAAACATCTCATGCCAATCTTTATAAGTCATGTTGTCTTCAGATGATCTTCTTAAGATTCTTGGTCGGCTTCCACTGCCATTTATCTTGGCCGAACCGGAGAAGAGTGTGATGCTTTATCTTGAACTGCTGCGTAGTTGGTGATTATGTTATTGTTGAGATTGATATCGTTCATGATAATCCTTTCGGACTGTATCGCAGATGAGATTATGTTTGATGAATCGAGCCACGACATTCTTGGTAACATATATGAATGAAGATGCTTCTACCCATTTGGTAAAGTAATCAATAGCGATAAGGATGAAACAATGTCCACTATAAGCGTAGGTTTAATTTCTCCAATCATGTCAACACCCCACATCGCGAAAAGCCTCGGGGGGCGAACATTCAATGGAACTGGAGGCACTTTCACTTTGTCTCAGGTGATATCCGCATTTGGGACAAGATCGGGAATATTGATAACAATCACCCACATAGTGGACCAATAGTGATCTCTCAAAATCCTCTTAGCCATTGTATATCCACTAGAATGAGTACCAAAGGCGCCTTCATGTAACTCTTCCATGATTTATTCAAATTGCCTTCTTATCTACACATCGAGTAAGGCCAAGTCATAGTTGTTGTTATACCCCAAAATTTTCCCTCCTACTTCTCAAGACAATTCACATCTCCATACTTAAGGATTTCATAAGGTTGACAGACAAACCTTCTTCTAAGCAATCAATCCAAACTAGGGTTTTGATTCTCTCAAGTCATAATGAATTTCCAAGGCTCCAAGGGGTCATCATACCTCATCATATGCTTCAAGGATCACCATGTCAAGTTTCAAGCCTTACAAGTCAAATTTGCTCATCCAATTGCTTAGATGGTTGAAAATCAGCAGATGGATGTAAACTCAACTGTGGTCAACATACCAAACTTCATAATTTTTACCATGATTCCTCAAGGAAAGTCAAGATTTGATCAAAAGTCAAAGTTTCTAAATTAGGTTTTTAGACAAAAGTCACCGTAACTTTGACCAAGCATAACTTTACATACTTTATCAAAAAATTCCACAAAAGCTCATTTTGAAGGGAATTCAATTTCTACAACTTCATGTCTCACAACCTTTGGCCAAAAATGCTTCATTTGGAAGTTATGGATCAAAATATTACAGGTCCTTCTAAAAGTCAACAAAAAAATCATCTTTTTGAAAAGAAGTGTTCATGAACATGGAAACTTCAATGAAGATGAAACCAAAAGGAGTGTTTAGAGGACATCTTGAGCTTAAAATTCCAAGAACACCAAAAATATTGAAAATTGAGCAAGATACAATTTATACAAGTTGGACAATTTTGAGGAGGTACATAAAGAGAAATACTTGAAAAATCAATTTTTTCTAAACGGGCTTAACTTTTCTTGGTTCAAACTTGTTTCTTATCCTAATTAGATCCTCTAAGCCCAAGGCCATGCCTTTTATCTTTTATTTTTATTTATTTTAAATTTTTATTCATTTAAATTTAATTTAATTAAAATAAAAGATATAAAATCCAAACATTAAATGCAAGGATTGTTTTTAACATTATTCAGGTTCAAGCAAGTTAATTAATCAGAATATTTCGAATTTATGAAGATTGACAAGATATTGGATTGAAATTGGCTCAAAAAAGGCAAAATATGGTTTGATTCCAATCAAATATTTTCACATTGATGAGAATATATTTTCTCATTGATTATTGATCTGAATCCATTCACTATATATATGTTATGATCCTAGCAACTTGGAGGACAAAAATTGATGCTCCAAGATCCCTAACCTAGCTCCAAATAACCGTGTCATTCAAGCAACTTGAGGCAAGGTTTTGCATCAATTCAAGTCAAACAAAGTGTTCCAACACGCCTCGACATCCTCAAGCATTCCACTCTTCACAAGCCATCTAGACATCCGTAATCGCAGAACACGATCACGGTTTGTACCTTTTATTTCAAAATCGATTTCGTTAATTCATACACTTTCAACTTAATTTGTTTGCATATTCATGTTTGTATGGTTATTTCGATGCTCGGATAGTTTGATGAAGTTTAGACGCAGTATGAAGAGATTCCATTGTTAGGGTTAAAACCTCCAATTGGGGTTTTCTAATCTAGGTGAAATTGACGAAACCAATGATACCATCGTGTTCAAAGGATCAAATTGAGTCGATCCATGTCCTCACAAAAATTTATATTGTAATTTGTGACTTGTGATTTTTGCAGTGATGTAGTGACGCCGCGAAAGTTGCACTAAAGGTTCTAGCTACGTAACCAAAACCGTAGTTAAAACCTTGAAAATTCAAACGGAAGATGACCGCCGCTTTTGTATTTTCATTATTTTTAGTTTTCAATTTCGCTTATAATTTTATTGTTTCAGACATTAACATCAAAATAGCTTGGCTCACTGGTATGAGGCCACAGATGACATACAAGGGGGTTCATCCTCTACCCCATTATTTTTTACGCCTTTTACAAACTAACATTTTTCTTATTTCTTTCATGTTTTCTTTTCCAACTTAATTTCTTTTCAAATATTTTTCTAATACAACAAAAAAGCCTAAAAAATATTTCTTTTTGCATTTAGGTTATAAAAATATTTATTTAATTTTTCTCATAAAAAATATTATTTTTCACTCATATTATAATTAATTGTTAATTAATCGAAAATTAACTTTTAATTATTTTTTCCATGTCAAAATTAATCCAGAAAATTCTCAAAAATATTTTCTTCATTTAATTAGGTTTACTAACCCTAAAACGTTTTTCTAACATAAAAAATCTTTTTTTTACTAACATTGTTTTCTCTTATTTACAATGCAATCTTCTCGCGATATCTTTTGTCTGATTATTCTTACAGGACGAACAATAACTGGATTTAAATTCTACCTTTCTCACTATTATGTAATCGCTTGGGATGTAATAGATAATTGGGTTTCTTTCCGCAATTCTTATTATGTATCTACCCCGGCCAAGTAATAGAGTAGACCTTTACGCTCAAGACTTTTACTTTCTCGCGACTCATTATTCCGCATATATTTAACTCCGCTAGTAACTAGGCATGTATGGCAAGACTAAATCAAACAACATAGATCACCCTAATCACAAGATAAATTTCTAAATACAACACACTTCTTTGCACTCACCACACCTTGTGGTATCCTCTGCTCTTTCCAATAGTGGTCATGTCCCGAACATAGGGATATCTTAGCTAAGACGCTCATCAATAATATCATCACAGCCCTTTCAATTCAAAGATCATAGTCCTCGATGCCCCTCAATTGTCGCCTCACGATAGATGATCTCGCCCCCATGTTGCTTCCTATGAAAGTGATGATCGTCCCTATGAATATGCTAAGGTATCCTACATGTTGCTTCTATGACCATACAATGACCCTATGAACGCCCCTCACATCCAATGAATAAGATTACCTACCAACTAATGGTATGGATATCAATATTCTAAAGGAAGCAAAATAATATAGAAACGACTATTCGAGTAGGTATAAGACTCTTTTGCTTGCTCCAATCAATTCAAAAATACTTTTCACACCTCATACTATTATTTTCAAAACTTTTCAAACACTCTGTGAATCATTACAAAGTTAAATACTTTTTCAAAATAAAACATTTTCAAACACTTCAGATACATTCCAAAGCAAGAATCATTATGAAGTCATAGAGAAATACCTTTTAAAAATCTTTTCAAACACACACACACGTAAAGCAAATTTCAAAGTGAGTTAAGCAATTAAGAGCCTATAGATAACTACGATGGAAAGGGTGCTAATACCTTCCTTTTTCATAATCGCCTCCCGCATCAAAAATCTAACGAAGGTCTTTTTCCTGCTCTTTTCGCCTCCCTTAATCGGATAAAAGAAAATTCATGGCGACTCTCGCTATCCGCAACATTTGCGATAAA
>CM038793.1:228500063-228732082 GCA_021764765.1 Vicia sativa
AACTTGTGTTCCAACACTATGATACTACGACCAAATGTTGTCTATATCTCGTTATGCTGGTTTAGTATCACATGGTTCACAAATTCCCAACCTGTAATAAAATCACCCTTGCTATTTCCCAACCAATTCTTCAAACATGCATGCGCATAATCAACTCGATTTGTTGTTGTATTATCGAGGTGTATAACCTAATCGGTCCATGCATAAACAACCTTCTCCTTAACCTGATCAAGAATTATGCTTTCAACGTATGTCAATAAATTAGGATATTTTGCACAAACAGATCGGAACTGTAAACCAACATCAATATATAGCTCTTTTATAGATGCATTTATTATAACATTCCATGCATCCATAATTTTCTCCACAATAACACCCGACTTGACCAGCTTTCCATCTTCACCAGCAACCAGTTTTGACCACACCGCGGGTTTAACCCGACTTCTCACATTTTTAGTAATATGGTACCTACAAAGTAATGCGGAAGAATTGGGAAACATAGTTGCAACCAAATTCATTAATGTCGTATCTCAATCGGTAACAATGACTTTAGGCATATCCTCTTGATCTTTCAACATTTACCTACAAACCTCTAAAGCCCATGCAAACTTGTCTTCTCTATCGCACTCTAGAAATGCAAAACCAACAGAATACGTATTCTCAGTCGACGTAACACCAACAATTTCCAACAACGGGAGTCTGTACTTGTTGGTTTTGTACTTCGAATCAATTATGAGCACGGTAGGAAACATGTTGAACAATTTAACAGAATCAGGATGAGTCCAATAAATGTCTCTAACTGTTACTCCATTATCACTCTGTTGGTGCCTACAAACATAATTGTTCTCATCTAGAACTTTCAAGAGGTGTTGCGTCTCGGTTCGCTCCTCCTGAATCGCTAACTTGGTTTGATAGTGCTTATTGTACACTTGTTTGATATTTGATGTGCTCTCGGGTCTTTTTGCGCGTCAAAGTTGCAAGAATGTTTTTTGGCGGTACCAAATTCAAAGTCATGTCATAAACACATGTCTTCTCATCCGGAAGGGGCCGACATACTCTTGGATGACCGGCCAACATTAGAGTTAAATCATGATTGTGTTCATCGCTAATCACATTAAATTTCTACTTCTTGTTAGGCATAAGATAACCCCACAACCGAAATGGACATTCACATTTTCTTGAATTGGTATCCTCACATTTCAAACTTTGAATACGGGGTACGTATTTCCCGCTTCTTTCGCATTCAAAATTACAAACGCATTTCTTTTATCCGTACCGTTATCGGACCT
This sequence comes from Vicia sativa, assembly GCA_021764765.1. Taxonomy (NCBI): domain Eukaryota; kingdom Viridiplantae; phylum Streptophyta; class Magnoliopsida; order Fabales; family Fabaceae; genus Vicia; species Vicia sativa. The sequence continues at coordinate 228,501,353 of CM038793.1, forward strand.
TTCTATCACAATACCAAATCCTAGTTCCGTTGCCTCTATACGAATCCACTGCAACACGTCTTCCTGTAACTCAAATTCTTCAACATTTTCAAAATGTTCACGAACATCTACCGCCTTAATTACGATAGGCGGAACTACAACCGGCGAAACAACTTCAGATACATCAGGTTTAGGAATGTTATTGGGTGCACCATACCTATGTTACATAAATAGCATAATTATTAACAGGTCACAATGAGAGTTGGTGTAAAAATAAAAACAGATAGAGACCGGAAATGCACTTCCGGTTATATTCAACCAGAAATCGGATGTATACTTTTGGTTTCCACGTAACCTTATTTCTTCAAAAAGTAACAGATCAATGTAGTGAATAAGGTATAAAAGGATAAGATTTACCTAAAATTCTACTTTCTTGAGCTCTTTCTGATATGATGAACCACAAAAATTATGATTTTGAGTGGAAAAAGTATTGAGAATGATAAGGGTTTTTAAGAGGTTATGAGAAGAAAGAGTGGAAGTTAGGTGATCAAGTATGTCAACAAGGTTACTGTTTTAAGTAATTTGTGTCGAGTCCAAAATCGGAATTATACTTTCGGTAATATATAAAATATTCAGGTGGCAACAAAATTCAATGTTCCCACTACCATAACCGGAAACATAGTTCCGGTTTCAAATCGGAAGTGCATCTTCGATTTAGTTTCTTATAATTTGAAGGGTGACACCACATTTAGTCTGTTTTAGACAAAAAGAGGTGCTAACCGAAAATATACTTTCGATTTTGAAAATGATATTTTTGATTTTCCATAGGATATCCCACTCCACTATAGGGTGGGTTAAAATATTCGCTTTAATATTTATTGCCAATATTTTTTTACTTTTATATCATTTATTCATTCTATAAAACGTTTTTCCATTACTTATGCATTCTTTTTTTTTCTTCTAAATATCATAACAATTTTGGTGACAATGAATTGATCTCACTTGATCACGCCATCTATTCATGAATGCGTGACTTCTTTATACATCATTGGACTCAGACTTACAATCACTAATAAGACCCAATACACAACATAACAATCACAACTAACTAGTTACTTGTGTCACAAGTAACTTAACTACCATCCAACTAACATAACTAACTTTAGCTTACACTTTAGCATGGAAAAGAGACAATGCTTAGATGCTTCTGCTCAAAATTCTTTTATATACAAAAAGTTTTGTAACAAGAGTAAAAATTGTATTTTTATATAGTCAATAGATACTGAAATTCATAGTCATATGGTATCTTTTCAACAATGCTTGAGGCCTTGACATTGCCACTATGACCCCTAAAGCATTCCACCATTGATTTCCTTAAAGTCCCTGAAGTAGGTAACTGATTACACACCCACTCCACCAGAGAGTCAATATCCACAGCAAAATCAAGCATGTTACTGAGGAGAAGTTCAGGAAACCCTATCCTTTTATTGCTAGTTGCCAGAATTGAAGCTTGAAAATAGTCTAGCTTTGATTTCTCTAACTCAGTTGTTACACCTTCACCTGTGTATATCCTCACCTGCACATTACACAATTGTCATATCTGAAGTATGATGTTTGTATGGTGTGTGTGTGTGTGAAAGAGCAGATGGACTTACAGCCGGAGAAGAACGAGTTCCATTACAAAGAGCAAATGTGACATTAGGATCCACAAACTCGAGTCCATAAAGTTCGCGCACAACTGATTCTTTCTCTTCCCACTCTCCCTTTCTTTGTGCCTAATGTTTGACACATTGTTTTAAAGATTTAATTACAGACATTAACATTCATAATAATCTATGAAGTGCAGACACCGATATTGATCCTGACACGCATTTTTCAGAGATGTTGGTGCTACAGAGATGATAATAATATCAAAATTAAAGCTGGCTTTACCTCTTTCATATTAGAAGTATCGCGTTTCCTTAAAATAAAATGCTCTATTGCTTGAGCATTTATGATGTTGCCTCCTATGTTGAGGGTTGCCTACACAGAAGCAATTCAATCCAACATTTTAAAAGGGCTTGAGTCTATATATTGTGGCAACTATTTTTCTTCTTTTGAGTTATGGCACTTGTCAGTATTTATGGCAACTATTTTTCTAGACTACCTTGTTCATCAATGCAATTAACTTTTCTGGTGTGGATGGAGCTCCATATTGGATGAATCCCTGAAACAAAATTCTCTCTCATTCATCGAATTCGTCATAATATCAAATTCTTAAGTAGAGATTTTTAAAAGAAGTTTCTACCATACATGCATGATACAAGCATTGTACAAGTTGATCCAAAATGCTAATTTCTGTTGATTTGTAAGGCTTTTCAAATCAACTGTCAGAAGATTGCTCATCAAGATCCTATACACCACAAAGAATCAAATTAAAATGCCAAAATATATAATAGTTTTTGATATTATCGAAACCTCAACACGACCAAAATCGAGGTTGTATTGGTCATGTTTGACAGTGATTAGTATATTATGCATGCCATACCTTAACTTTCTTAGTAATGGAATAGAGGAAGGGCTTGAGATGAATTTTGGATCAAGAGAACTTGAAGTAAACATGACCAAGTTCTTGTAAGGACCAATGTCCCTTGGAATGGACTCTTCTGTATCAAAGATACCATATGGATCTTGTTGCCTTGATTCTTTATGCAACATAAAGCTTGGTTTCGGGGTTGATCCTGGATCGACCCTGAAGCTTCTTGAGCTTAAAGAAGAATGCAAAGACCTCGAAACAGGTCCTGTTTTCTCCAACTCCATTGCTCTTGATGTTCTGAGTAGTCTAACATATATGAAGTTCAAACACTTCATTATGCTTTCGGATAGCTTGTTTGGTTGCCACTTTAGATCATTCTCTTCTGATAAAAGTGGATCAAGTAGTGATCTAGTTGGTAGATCTAAGTACATGTCTAGATTCCGTTCACGCAGCTGAAAATATTACGATCATTGACTGAGAATTAGTCCATTCACATTATTAACCACAATTTATCTCATTGTTGCAATGCCACATAATTGAGAAAATTTCCCTACAAAAACATACCTTAGGAGACGGATGACGAGGGTCTCGCATAGGCGAGGGAGGCTTCGCTGCTGCATTTTTTCTTACAAGTCTTTCATGAAACTTCACTTCCTGAAAACTATTTTCTTTCTGTCCAACTTTAGAAAAATCTGTTTTCTCATTAAGACCGAAATCGTTGAGATTATAATCACCCTTTATAGCTTTACTTATAAAATGTAAAGCTTTGGTTTCAAATGCCATCCTTTCATGAATATTACTACTACTTCTTTGAACAGAACTCGGATTTATAACCGTTGAAGTTGATATATGATTGTAATTAGAATGCCATGTTTTCAACTTAGATTCCTTAGCGATTTCTTGTTCATGTTTCAAACCAGCTTGAAGTTGGCTAATTTGAGATTCAAGTTTTGCTATCTCACTCTCAATCATGACTAGCTCTTCCAAGAGTTCTCTCATCTGCATAAATTGCATAACAAATAACAAAATAATGAAATTTTACTTTTTAACACAATAGTACATTGTATATTCGTATTTTAATCAGTCTTGTCAATCGCAGATCACACAAAAATAAAAATTCGTTCAAATTTCATTATGTTACGGCGCTATAACCCTATAATAACTAGTTGACAAATTTTGGTATGGATTCTAAAAGTCTTTTTACATGCATGTGTGGTACATTGTACATACTATACATATTGAACCCATATCCCTATAAAATTACATTACCTTACCAATATGAAGTGAACATTATAAATTACCTTAGGAGGAAGAAAATTGGGAATAGATATAGCTGAATTGTCTGATCTATTATTCACCATATCTAATATTTCATGAACCTTTTCTTCTTGGTCCAACAACCTTTGAAGCATATTAACCTGTTTATTGATTACATTAAAAAAAAGTCATAAGTTTCTATAACTCTACTATATGTATGTATACATGAATGTGAGTATTCTATGAGTTTTCAATTTAAAGCTTTGCCATTGAGGAGCATGATTTCTCATTCACTATTATTGTTCTCTCCTTCACAAAAATAGCAAACTTAGAGTTCCAATGCTCTCAGTGCTATCATTATAAACTCAGTCATAGCTTCTTTCAATAGGAGAGCGACACCTTTTTATTACCATATAATATAAAATTCCTAACTAACTAAAAAAATTTAAAATTTCGGACCAATTTAAAAATTATATCAGAAAATTCGTCCATATTTCTTCAAAGATTTTTGTCAAAATTTAAAATTTTGAACTAAAACTCGATAAACTTCTCAAAAATCTTAATATTAAGTGTTTTATTTACAAAGAACCATATTACAAAATTCGTCTAAATTTCTTCAAAATTTATATTATTAAGAACCATGGATATTAATGGTGGACGACCCATAAATTTAGAACCGGTGCGTAGATATTATTAAGAATTATGGATATAAATGGTGGGCAAACCACAGTTAATTCATCCTTACAAAATTTATTTCTAAGTTAAGAAGTGTCACTCTATATAAACTATTTTCAAATTCTATATCTAATCAATGTGGAACCTAGTATCTTTCTAATCAAAATTCGCGTTGCAACCACAATAATCGCAAAATCTACAATTGCATGTGCAATTTAAAACCATGTTAAATAGTTGAAATTTATTCTAAAAAGTTTTAAAATCTTAAAAAATTTACTATAATAGTAGTAATGAAATATTAAGAAATTTGCCATAAAAATATCTAGGTGTACGTATGCATGAATCCAAATACCTCTCTTTCAAGTTCCTCTCTCTTTTGAAGTCCAATACTTTTCTTTTTTCTCTGCAAAGTGCAAACAAAAGCAAAACGACAAAAGAATAAATAAGCGTTTTAGAAAAAAACAAAAGCACTTAATTACTATCTCAACCTTATTTTTGCAATGTGAGACTTACAATAATTTGAGAAGGAGATTTAAAAGACGAGAAATGATCTAGTTGAAGATGATGATCCATGTTGGAAACATGAAACTTGAAGCGTTTAGAATTAGAAAGAATACTAAAACAACAAGGGACAGTATATGGAGGACTAATAGGTTCATGTTCTTCTTCATCTTGATCTTGATAATGCTTGCTGTGAAAGAAAGAGAAACTTGTTGAAGTGAGTTTGTGAAGTGAATGAGAAGATGAGAGGGACGTTTGAGGAGTAATAATATTGAAAAATTGTTGATGAAGTTGATTGTGATGAAGGAATTGAGACGGTAACCGTCTTTGTTGTGGTTGTGAGTGCTGGTAGGAGTGGGACATGATGCATAAGAATGAGAGGAAAATTGAGTGTTTTTGCGTAGCTTGTAATGTTGGTTTTGTTTGTTGAAGGAAATATATATTATAAGTTTTTGTTTTTAATTAATTATGTCACTAAAATCAAATATTTGGACTCTAGTAGGAAAGTTTTTACTAAATAGGATCAGAACTAACAAAAGAAAAAATATTATGTGAGTAGTTTAAGTAAAGTACATTTTTAGTTTTGATTTTGGTTGGTTTGTGATTTAAAGGTCGGTTATATGTTGACAAATTTATGAATGAGTGAGAGAATATGAATATGATAGGGACATAAGTAGAAAGAATGTGTTCACCAACCAAATAGGAGTTGGATCTTAATAAACAAGACAACATGAATAGTTGATTAGGATGTTAGGCTAAATGAGGTGTGCTTGTATTATTTACACAAACTTATCTCAAATAGGGTTTTTTTTAATCAATTCATTTTATTTATTTATTGAAAAAATTTGGATTAATTATCGTTTTGGTAGTTCATTCTTAAATTAAATAATTTTGGTCTGTTTTTACATACATTTTCACTAAATATAATGATTTTTGTAATGAACTGTCGTTTATACAAAGTAACAAATTATCATACAATATTTTTTGGGGGAGAATGATATATCTCAACAATATAGGTGAAATATCATTAAAAAGGAACAAATATAAATAAATTTTCATTAGAAAAGAGACACGTTAATTTCAATAGTTTTTGAATTTAAAATAAAGTGATAAATTTTCTGAATAATTTAAAATAAAAAGATTAAAGTTGTAATTAAACTTAAAATTTTATATAGTTCAAATTAAATTATACAAACTCCAAAATTAATGAAATTCATGTAAAATTTTATTAGTGCGTAAAATAGTTTTAATGAAGAGAGAAAGAGAGAATAATAATAAAATAAGAGTTTTATTATTTATTTGAAATTATATTGTACAAAATAAGTATATACAATCCTAATTGAGTTCGGGTATACGCAACTTAGATTATATTTAAATATTAAATTCAATCAAATCAAATTTAATATTTTAACATATTCTCCATAATCCAAGTTGTCGGACCTACTGTAACACCCCAAATCTACCCAACGAATGTTATAAATTCAGAGTGCGGAATTTTCAACAAATACGAGGTGTTACACTTATTCAACTTGAAAAACAACATTAACATAATTCACTTCTTGGCGGATACGTAACACATAAAGGAATACGAATAAAATTCACCATAATTAAACTTTAACGATTCAACCTTAAATAAATAACCGTAACGGAAATCTCAACATATAAATCAAAACGACGTAGCATCTTTGAAAACAACGGAAAATCATAAATGCTAATTCAAAACCAGGATTTTAATTCAACGAAAATAACTGCATAATCATAAATAATAAGACAAGGCGTTCGTTTTCCCCCCGAGTGCTACGTATCAGAGCGACGACACCAAAGCTACTAATCTTCTTACTCCTCATTACCTACACGTTACCAATATAAAGGTAACGGCCAACAAAAGAAAAGGGTGAGATATCGAATAATATAAGCGAAAGTACGATAATTCATATGCTCAAGTAAAGAAACATACATTAATTACAACTTTATTCCACGACATACGATATCCACATAAAACAACTGAATAATCAACGACAACATAAAATGCGACTCAATGCGACTCAACAAATGCAAATGCATGTGGATCCATTTGGAGCAGAACTCCCAACTTAAAATATGCCAGGTTATCGAGGCATTCAACAAGGCATAAGCCTTCAACTTACAACGTGGTGCCAATTCAGGCCAACTTAGTAATGCACATGAATATGTATGCTACAACAAATACAACATCAACAACGACTTAAATCAACAACAACTTGAAATATGCATAATTCTGCATCAACTTAAACCATCAACTTCAACTTTCGACAATAATCAACAACGTCAACACAATGCAATTATAATTTAACTTAATTAACTTATTCTTAGCTTTCACCACATAATTCCACGGTCTTTAGATCATCTAATTCCTACATAAACAACACGTTCCGGCTGTATAGACAATCAAGCAACCAATGTGAATTTCAACGAAGTTTTACCGTTTTAATTAACTACCCGTATACCCGAACTGTCCCGTAAAGTTTCGTTCGATTCCGACAAACTATTTTTCCCGCTTAATTCGACCGACAGTGTGATTTTCTGCTCTGTTTTAATTTCCTGTAACATTGGTAGTCTGTCCTAATTATTCCTCTACTAATTATGATAGTTCCTTAATAATCCAGCATTGTGATATATCAGCTCACTTATTTATTTTACATTGCCTGCTAATGGTTTGCTTACTGCTAAATACTTCACTTTTGATTTAATTACCTGTCACTGCTAGATTAATTCTACTACTGCTGAGGCTAATTACACTTACTGTCTTTTGGTTCCTTCATCCTCTGCTGCTATGGCTCTCTATGTCATGCTAAGATCACTGTTTTCCTATTATACCATTCCACGAATATACCAGCATTCCACTTCTAAATGAATCAGGTGAAAGATTACAGAATATGCAAAAACTGAGACGGGCCTCCCATCTACCTGAGGCGGTCGCCTCATCTCCATAGTGACCAAGGGAGACGGTCGTCTCCTTCACCAAGGCGGACGCCTCACCTTTATTCTCCCCAGGAGGCGGTCGCCTCCCCTCCTCCATGCCACACAGGGACGGTCGCCTCCCCTAGCATCGACCCAACGCAATTTTGCACGGAACAGTAACGCATAACAGAGCTAAGCATTGACACCAATCACACGGTATAACCATACATCACAGAATAATTTTAACACAGAATAATATAAATCATTCCAGCAACGAAATTTTACCGACGAAATAGAATTTAGCAGTATAATTAAGCAGCCCTAAACCCCACATACGAACCATCCTACAATCGATTATAAAACTCGAATCCCACCCCTTTCCTGTGGATTGACGGGAACTCGAAAATTCGATCGGAAAATAGCGACTTCTCGGACAGAAAATCCTTCCTAGCAACCCTTGGCTTCCAATTTCTTCCTTTCTCTCCTCCTGATTTACTGCTACGCGGCTGTGGTTTTCTCCTTTGGTTTTGCAAGCAACAAAAATACTACCCTTGTTTTTCTAGGTTACTTAATATATATAATACTCCTTATTTATTTGGTTTATTAAATCTTATCTCTCAATTACTAATTTACCCTACTAATTAATATTTATATTAAAACTAATAATTGTACTTAATAAAATAATTCTAATATAATTTTCATTTCTCGACTAATTCGACCCGATTATTAGTTTAGGAATTCTACCGACGATTTTAAATTATACACTAAATTACTCGGAAAATACTCTATATTCTTAATTAATTTATTTTAATTAATAACGGGTGTTACACCTACACTAATCATAGTCGATCTGAACTATTCATATTTTCTTTCTCAAATTTAGGAATATGTCGATCTTCAATCATTTGGTGAAGATGTCGGCCAACTGTGCTTCACTTGAGCAATGCCTAACTTCAAGTTCACCTCGATTTATCTTTTCTCTCAAGAAGTGAAACCTAGCTTCAATATGTTTACTTCTACCATGCAGAACTGGATTCTTCGCCAGACTTATGGCTGACTTGCTGTCGATTTGCAACACTAGTAGTTTCTTCACTTTGATAGTTATTTCTTCAAGTACTGATATGATCCAAATTGCTTGACAAGCAGCATAGGATCCTGCTATATATTCAATTTCGCAATATGATAATGTTACCACAGGTTGCTTCTTCAAACACCATGAGATTGGGACACCAAATACTTGAAAGAAATATCTGATTGTGCTTCTTCGATCTTCTTTATCTCTACACCAATCAGCATTTGGAAAACAAGTCATTGTTGCTCCTTTGCCTTCAGAATCTCGTCAAAATAGAATTCCATATTTAATTGATCATTTTAAGTGTCTTAGAATTCTTCTTGCATCCTTCTTGTGTGACACCCTTGGTTCACTCATGTATCTGCTCACTAATCCCACTATGAAACCTATATTAAGTCGACTGTTGCACACATACCTCAGAGATCTCACAATTTGCTTGAACAAAGTTACATCGACTTTGTCTTCCTCTCAATTCTTCTCCAACTTCACATTTGGTTTGACATGTGAGGATGCATGATTCAAATCATCCATTTTGAATCTCTTGAGTATCTCTTTGACATACTTCCTTTGATGTAGCACCATACCTAGCTTCGACATTTGAAATTCCATGCCTAGGAAATAAGATAATTTTCCCAAAGCTGACATTTCAAATTCCTTCATCATCAACTCTTTGAACTTCGACAAGTTTTCTAAGCTATTTCCAGTTACTAACAAGTCATCGACATATAAGAAAATGATTGTTATATCTTGTGCTACAACTTAAACATGGACATTGTACTCTGATTTTCATTTGACAAATCCAAATTTGACTAAGTATGAGTCGATCTTCTTATTCCATGACCTAGGTTCCTGCTTAAGACCATAGAGCGCTTTGTGAAATTTATATACTTTACTCGCTTCCTTCTGAATCACAAACCCATGAAGTTTTGTGACATAGACCTCTTAGTCTAAAGGACCATTCAAAAATGTTAATTTGACATATAAATGAAATGTCGACAATCTCGCTACTGGAGCAAATATTTCAGAGTAGTTGAGTCATGTTCTTTGAAGAAAACCTTAAGCTATTAATCTTGCTTTATGTCTTGCTATCGACCCATCTGTATAGTGTTTTAACTTTAACATCCACTTTACTTCGATAGCTTTTGTACGTGATGGCAATTCGACTAACTTCCATATGTTTTTTCTTTTGATTTCTTGTAACTCTTTGACCATAGCTAACTTCCACTATTTAATCTTCAAAACTTTGTTAGGGTTGATTGGTTCAGCACCTGCAAGTAACGCAAAAAGAACTAATACTCCATCTGGTGTCACTTCATCATCACTGGTCACTTCATAATCTCGTAGTCTTGATGGAATAACTCTAGTTATTTGAGGTCTATGGCGTGTGTTAACCACACCCTCTTCGACTTCTACATTTTTTAGAATGTCAGCAACTATTTCGACTTCGACTGGAATATTAGGAATTTCTTTGACTTCAACTTCATTATTTTCTTCATCGAATTCATAGTTCATCAATGGCTTATTAATTGCATCATTAGAATTCCAGTCCCATGAAAAATTTTAATCAATCACAATATCTCGACTCAACAAAATCTTCTGATTAACTGGATTGAATAGCATGTATGCACCAATTTTATGATATCCTACCGGAATCATAGATTCACTCTTGTCATCAAGATTTTGTCTTCTCGCATCAGGAACATGCTTGTAGCACATAGAGCCAAACATCTTCAAATGATTTACTGATGGTCGCTTGCCACTCCACACTTCTTCAAGAACCTTGTTCTTCAATATCTTGGTAGGGGACATATTCAAAATATAAACTGCAGTTGAAACAACTTTTCCCCATAAAGATTTTGGCAAATTCTTCTACTTCAACATGCATCTTGCTATATCCAATATGGTTATGTTTCTTCTTTATACAATTCCATTGTGTTGAGGCGTATAAGAAGAAGTTACCTCATGATCGACACCATGTTTTACACACAAATCTTCAAACATTTTGGACGTGTATTCGCCACCTCCATCTATTCGCAAAACTTTGATCTTCTTCTCACTTTGGTTTCCGACAAGTACCTTGAATCTTTTAAAGATTTCGAATACTTTGTCCTTTCTATTGATCACATAGATCCATAACTTTCGACTTAACTCATCGAAAAAATAAACAAAATATTTGTTTCCACCAATGGTATGTTCTTCGAATGGACCACATACATCTGATTGTACCACTTAGAGAATGTAGGGTGATTTCATTAGCATACTCGAAACAAAAGGAATTTCTAGATTTCTTTCCGATTAATCATCCTTCACAAAGTTTATCAAGTATCCCAATACTTGGAATACCAATAACCATATCTTGAGTAATCAGTTGATTGAGTGATTGAAAATTCAAATGTCCAAACCTCAAATGCTACAACCAACTATCCTTGTGGTCGACAACAGTTTTCAAACATTGAACTTCTGTCGAACTTATTATAGTCTTAAATGTCATGTTCTTTGAAAACAGAGATTTTAATACCAAATTATTCTTGGTGTCGAACAATTTCAAAGCTCCATCTTTCATAACAACTGAGAAACCTTTTTCGCCCAGTTTTCCAACACTTTGCAGGTTGTACTTCATCCTAGTTAGGTACATGGAGCACATATTTAATCATAGCTTTACCCCCATTACTCATTCTAAAGATTATGTTGTTAGTACCTTTTACTTGCAACGAACTATTATCATCAAGTTTTACCTTGCTCTTCTTCGACTCATCAAAATCTACCAACCACTTCTTTTGACCAGTCATGTGATTCGAGCAGCCTAAGTAGGGATGGAATTGGGTACCCATGGACACGGGTACTAGTCTTCCGCTACCCGCCCCATATAGTAAATATGATACTCATACCCGCCTCATACCGTGTGGGTATCCACTAGATGGATATCCATGAACTTTGAGATACCCGCAGGTATTTACAGATATTCATGGATATTATTATTTAAATATTTTTTAAAAAGTTAGATTAAATAACTAATTTTTTTAATTTCTTTTAAATACAAAAAAAATTATTTTGAAATTTAACACATAATAAATAATAAAATAAATAACTCACATTCATTTTATTTATTCTTTTATCAAAATAATAATATCATATTTAAAAAAATAACAGTAATAACAATAATAATACTAATAATAATAATAATTTTGATCAAACATATTAATATTTAAGTATTTTTTCTAATTATTAATGGATACGGATACCCGCAGGTACGGATACCATCAAATCCATATTTGCACCCATAAGTAAATGGGTAGCTAAATTTCCATTTATTTTATTTATGGATACCCATTAAGCCATCATACCCGTGTCCGTGACGGGTTTTACCCGCAGGTATACATGGGGACGGGTTTTTTTGCCATCCCTAAGCCTGAGTCAACGAACCAGATCTTGGATTCGACAAGGTTATCTGCAATTGCAGCCATAACCAGCATACCACCTTTAAAATCATCTGAATCTTGGCGTGCAAGGTTCATTCCTTCATCCTTGCCTGTTCACCCCTTGTCTTTTATGTACCAACAATTCTTGGCTACGTGACCCCACTTTTCACAGTTATAACACTGCATACCTTTTTATCTTCTTTGTCCTTCGATAGTTTCCTCCTCCTTTTTTCGAGGATTCAGAAGCTCTATCTTCAACTTAATGATTTTGAGGATTCGACCAAGGCTTCTTTCCATGAGTCTTATCGAATTTTTCTTGGAATCACCATTCTTTTTCCATGACTGAGCTTGGAGCATCTTTATCGAGTCTTGAACTCATTTCCTTTCAACAATCCTCATCTCATGTGCCTCCATCAAACCAACCAAATCTTCCACTTTTGGGGTTTCAAGATTGTTAGATTCTTGAATATATACGATAGTATGATCAAAGTGAAAGGTCAACATTCTCATTACCTTCTCAACTATCATCTTATCTGTTATGGTTTCACCACAACCCTTCATGAGATGGACGAGTTTCTGAACCTTTGACACATATTCTGCAAAATTTTCATCTTCTCCCATCAACAACAACTCATATTGTCGATGCAAGGTTTGTAACTTGAAAACCTTGACTTTCTCACCCCCTTCGTAACACTTCACCAAAATATCTCATGCCTCCTTCTTCGTTTCATCATGAAAGATTCTGTCAAAAGTAGCAGCTTCAACTGCCGTCTGAATACAATCTATATTGGTTTCTGTCAATAATAGATTATATAAATTTTAAGGAGTGTTCTGTTGTATCAAGTTCTTAAGTTTATTTCTAATATGAAATTGATTTTCTTCTCTTAGATCTCATTTTTCATAATATGGTATTCTCATATTTTTCATAATATGGTATTCTCATGGGACGAAGATAAATATAAATGTAAAATTTTTATTGATAGTTATGATTTTGATACTGTCACGATGAATATGAAAATTTTGATTTCGGAACCATAGAAAAAATGAACTCTAAGTTCATTTTCGATAATTTTAGTCAAGTAGATTTTGAAATGGTGTAGATGATTCCCATCAAGACAATTAAACCTTCAGTTGAAGAAAGATTCATCAAAAATTGAAGAAATCAATTCCTTTATTTTAATCTCTTCATCTACACTGATGGCGACTCAGGAGATTCAAGAGTATTTTCATGTCATTATTCATCAAAATGCGATCAACGGCATTGCCATCACAAATTTACTATTAACGATGAGAACATCAAGAATGAAGGATTGGAGCTTGTGAAGTTTGTTTTTTATGACTAATTAATTTGAGATTCGACCATCTCTATCATATTTTGTTATTTTTTATGAAACTTGTAATTCTATTATTATAATATAGAGTAGTACACGAATTTAAAAGAGTAATATGGATTGAGGCAAAATTGAAGTAAAATAAAATATGTAAAGAAGTTTGATGGAAAGGATAGAAATGGGGCCACACTCTTTTTATGTATAAGAAATGATGATAAGTCTTAGTGAATATCACCACAAGAAACTTGGTTTCTTGATAAGATTAGAAAATGGTCCAATCCAAATCCAAAACCAAAAGAGAAATGCTCTCCAAATCAAACAATGTGTTTGTTTAAAAAAATTCAACATGTCTTTTCATTCATGATTTGCTCCCTATTTATAGGTAGAGGGTAGCTTACAATAATAACTTAAGCAATTCTACATATTCAGACCACTAACTTATCATTAATGGTGCTTTAACGCATTTTATTACAACGTAATTGATTAAAAACATCAAAATGAGGCAACAAGCTCACATGACATGCCCTCTTCATTAGCTTGGACAAAAATGACAAGTCTTAGCCCATTTACTTTCAATTGGTTCCTTTCTCCCATTGATTTGTTCATAAATAGTATTAGAGCACCATCGACTTTTATAGTACGTGCCCTTGTAATAAGACCCCTAAAGTGTTTGATTACTTCATTTAAATCTTGTTTCTCCATGCATGTCCTCGTTAGTTTTGGTAACCATCTTGTCGAAGAAGATGAATCGCCTCACAAATTCTATTTTCCAATTGATGCACAATACTTACACTACAAATTTCATCTGTGTGGAAAAGATTTTATTCTTAATTTTGAGTTTGTGGTATTTTGTTTTAATTTTTTTTTACAATTTTCATTTCTTCGCATCCATTCACCATCTTCGATCCTGGTGGAATTACACAAGTCAAAATTTTATACCCAAGTATTTTTCAATCTCTTCAACTCTCTATATATGAATAACACAAACTTAAAGTGTTTAAAAGTGTTTTTAAATCCCCCTTAAATACCTCCATAGGCGATTCAATTCCAAAAAAATTCTAAATTTGTCTCTTTACCTAGGATTATCATGTATTTCCATAATATTCTTATATTGTCTTCATAAAAATGATAAATACTAATATTTATAATTTTAGAAATATAGTTGATCCATGAAGGTCCCATAACACGATGAATCAGTGAACGGGTCCGTGAACCAAATTGACTCAACCTGAGATATGTACTTCACTACTGACATGTTGCCCTCCACCATCAATGAACTTCATCCTCAATTCATTGTGGAAGATCCTCTAACATCATCGGCCAAACTCTGGCTGACTCCCATGATCACGACTCGTCGGTTTGCCGCCACACATATTCAACTCGACCATTGTAGATTTTCTTGTTTTTTTGCGGTTCTGACACCTCTGGTTTTGCAAGTTCAAATATGTTTTCCTTCTCCTCATTACTTAAGGTTTTAAGGCATACTTTACACCAATTCAAAATGAATTATAAAAATTTTTCATTTGTACTAAGTTCTCAAATTTACTATTAAGTTTGGGCTCGCTTCTTATGTTGAGATAGGCTCAAATATTTTAGTCAATTTATTTCTTACTTATTTAAGTGGAGACAACTAATTTAGGGTTGACGAAGAGAGAAAATAAGGCACAAAAATCAGCTTTAAATGAGATAAAATATGAGTGAAACATATTCTTGTTTTTCTGCAACCAGTCAGAGTAAATCAGTTATTTCAAATTCGTTAGTTGTTGGATCGATTCACAACACCTATGTCTACCTTTTGGTCGTTAGAATCTTAAAAAAGAAGTATGAGCTAGGAAATATTGGCTTTGCATTAAACCTGCAGATTTGAATATTTTCAGCTTTTTATTTCATATTTGTAAGCTAGTTTATTTTGTGATTTTGCTATTATTAGTACTAGTTTGTGAATCACTTAAAAAAATTTGTACTCTTATTTGATTATAAAGAAGCTATTTCTTTAGTTTTGACGACCTATAGTTTTTTACTCTCAAATTTAGGATTTTCTATATTAAAATATTGGTGTTCTTTGGTGCATTTATTTGTTCTATTTCCTGTCATGTATTTATTGTTGATCTTCGTAGATTCTTACAAGTTTAAGGAGTCTTATATGTGTTCTGTATTGATCCATTATTGTATATTAATTTCATATAGTTTATTTCTTATATAAAATTAACTACTAGAAAATTCGCTTTTGGTGATCGATTTAGTAGTCGAAATATTTCGGTCACTATAGTGACCGAATTAACCACCAAAATTTGATATTCACGAGTCAGCTTTAAATTGGTCACTAGAATAAATCATCCATCGATTTAGCGATTAAAATTTTGTGACCACCTATTTGGTCATGAAAAAATATTTTTAAATAAAATTAAATATATATGAAAAAATCAGAGACTGAAATTTCAGCCACTAATATTTTCTTTTTGTTTTTTCCTATTTTTTAATCCCCTCTTTATTATGTACTATTTCTCTACCAATTTTTTTTAATTTTTTAATTCTCTTTTTAATTTTTTGTAAAACTTTAATTTTTACTATTTTAATAATATATATATATATATATATATATATATATATATATATATATATATATATATATATATATATATATATATATATATATATATATATTATTTTATATTTATTTTTGCATCAAAGTGAATTTTATTTTCATTATATAATTTTTATATGTGCATAATAAAAATAAATTTATATAGTAATTTTTTAAATTCTATTTAAAAAATTTTATTCCTTTGTTATACGTATATATGTTTAAATATTGTGTTAATACATTGTTAAAATTTGTGGAGATCACGTATTTGATTTTTATGTTGTTTAATCGAAAAATGATAGCGGTTAAATTTTTATGTTGTTTAAACTAGATTGATTTTTAAATTTTTATATCTCAAATTCAATAACTAAAAACAAATTTTTTAAAAGTGATTGATATTCATCTTTATCTTATTCTTCATAAAAATAAATAAAACTCATATGTTAATTAAATTTAACAAAATTATTTCATATCACATTTAGAGTTGACTCAAGAGTAAGACATTTTCGACAATCGTCTTAGAATTAATAAGAAGCCAAATATTTTATTATTTTAAAAACTAAAGTTAACATATCTTTATATAAAATTTAATATTGTCTTAATAAATATTAAATTAATTGATTTCATCATCAATTTAAAATATATTAAACAAAGTCAATTTCATTAATTTATAAAATAAATTTAGAATTTAAGACGTATGAAATATAACATTTAAACTAAAATTTACTAATTTTATTATAGATTTTAATAAAAATATCACCTTTAAGAAAAATATATTTCTTTTAGAAAAATAACAAAGTAATTGCACATGCTCCTTCTTGTTATATGTACTGTAGTTTACTCTCCCATCATATGGACCATGCTATACACCAATCCTTTTCTATCAAATTAGTTATTAATATTACTTCACCAAACTTATGTTCAATTTATTATGAATATAAAACTGTTTCGATTTCATCTTCTTTATGATTATTGCCAAGATATTAATTGTCTATTAATTGTCCATACCCGGGTCCTATCTAGTGATGAACTTCTTTTTTTTCAAGTACATTTGAATATAATTAAAATAGAAACTAGGTTGTTATTGTTTATAAAGGCTGTGTTAATGTTAACATGTTTATGGACAACATTTTCCAGTTTTGATGTAGCAACTCAATTAAGTAATATTATTATATGAGTACCTATGTCTTTTTAGTTGCCTTATGAGAGACGAAATTCTATTCATCATTTAGTTCAAATTATTATTGTGCTTCTTTAATATTGACATTTTTCTGATTGTTCAGTTAAGTTGTAACGGTAACTAGGTTGTTGTTTATTTGTAGAAGTTGTTTTAATGTTAACATGTTTTGGATGCAATGAGGGAATTGAGAAAACTTAGGCAGTAAGTTTGTTAATGAAGGACAAAGGTGGAGAAGAGTGTGGGAGATTGTAACATTGTACTGATTTTTTTGTTTTTTTGTTTTTTGCAGGTTGTAGTGGTGATAACTTGTAATAATATATTGTATTGTGTTGTTGCAGGTACAAGTAGTGGAGAAGAGTGGTTGTATTCTGTAGGTTGGACAAGAGATGGTGGAGGCACCACACGACGGAAGGAGAGAAGGACAAGACTATTTTTTGTATTATGAGTTTATAATTTATACAGTACATGTAATTATAAAAATACAAATTAGAATATATAATAAAAAGATTTAAAAAATGCAAAAGATGCAAAAGAAAATAAAAATGCAGTTTGCTTATTCTAATTAAAAAGTAGTAATTAATTACCTAATTAAAACTGAAATTCAAATATCAATTAAAATCAACCATTAATTAGATTGCCTATTGATAAAATGATATTAACGGACACATTAGAAATAAATGACACAAAATTCATGAAGTTCAACTATGAAATATGATGGAAGTGCAAACGTATGACGAATTCGTAAAACAAATGGTGTAATATCGTAAAATAAATTAGCAAAACTCAACTTTAAATACAAATGATGCAGATGAAATATTATCCGTAAAAATGTCGAAGAATTAAATGAATGAAAATTTACTGGCGAAATAAATATATATATTTTGAAAGGACTTAATCTCATAACCTAATTGTGATGACTGGTTTTTTCATTGGTTGTTTTAAAAACAATGAAGTCGCCACCTAATTTTATTAGTTCTAAATAGAACGGGAAAATATAGATAAAACCCAAAAAATTGGATAAGGCGGTCTACGTGACCAAAAGAAATGAATTCGAGAGTCGGTTATGCAAGGGGAAGGTATTAGCACCCCTTACATCCATCGTACTCGATGGGACCCGTTAGTTCTAAGTGTTTGTGTGTGTGTTAAATTGATAATTCATAAGTTAAGATCGAGAAATAAAAGAAACGAGATTTGTTTATTATTATTATGAGTTTGCCGCGGTTTCAGAACCTTATTCCCTTGTGCAATGGGAAAGTCAAAACTTCGTAGTTCCTCTGGAAAAGGTTTTAAGTTGGTTGTGTTGATTTTATAAGAAAAATCGTGCATTAGACATTTCAAAGGCTTGAACTTGGACTTGTTTAGTTTGTTTGAAAGCTTAAGTCCTCATTCGTGTTTGAACTGACTATTGCACACTCTTTGTCAGAAAACGGTTTGATGATCGCATATGAGCGAAAAAGATTTGAGTGAATTGAATTGATTTTAGGTGGGTGAAAAGTATCGAACAATAGGACTAGCATCCTACGATTCAAATACTAGAAACAAGAGGAGCTCAATGCTCAACGAGTCGTCTATCATCCCAAAAAATTTCTTAAGAAAAAGAGTGAAGTGAAACAAAGTTCACGTTATTAAGAGCCTTTAAACAATTGGACTAGCATCCAACAATTTAAAGACTAGGAGTTCATTTTGCACAAGTATTTAAACAATTGGTCTAGCAACCAACGATTTAAATGAAAATGCACTCGACATTAGGTCAAGGTTTGTAAGTTAATTATGAAAGTGTTTTGAAGTTTGATAAGCGAGGGAATGAGAAATGGAGGAGAAACAAATAATTGTAAGCAAATTAATAAATCGAGAAAATCCCATTCATGGTGGCCAACACAAGCAAAGTGGGCTAGTCTACTAAGACGACCAATTGGAAAAATTGATCGAAATAGGCTCACTGTAAGAAGGCCCAGGATCAAGCGTACATGTGTGCATGTGTGGTTATCGCGACGCTTCTAAGTTTTGTCGACTTACGGGTTTAAAATGATTCACAATTATTAGTTTAAAAATGTTTTTTTGGTTTTGTGTAAGTGATGATTAAAATAAAATAAACGCAAACTAAATTACTATTACAAGTTTTTTTGGGGAGAGGATACATCAATTACAAATGGAGATTAAATGGTAAAATAAAATAGAAAGCGGTAAATTATTTACAATGCAACAAAGGGATTGGGATACATTATTTCGAATGGGGATAAAAATAAATTAAAGAGAAACCGTAAATTAACTGTATCTTAACAGAATATTAACAAAAGTTAAATGCGTAGAAACTTAAGTGTCGATTATTGACCATTTGTATTTTTATTATATTAATCAACTTTAGAATAAACTTATGAAATTAATTCTAAGAAGTGCAACCGATATATTACAGTATAATTCGAATTTATTTACAGATGAATATAGTAAGGTATAAAAATCAAAGATAATATGTACATAATTATATTTACAATACTAAATATAAGAATAAATAAAAAAAATACTAAGTATAATTAAGTTTACAGTATTAAATATAAAAATAAAATACTAAGTATTATATATATATTTATAAATACATTACTAAACTAACAAATAGAAATGGTAATTCGAAATTAAAATGCCAATGAAAGAGTATAGATGTGAATTGAAAGTGAATGCTTTTGAACGAGATTCTTTGGATATCTTCACAAGTAGCAAATATGTTAGTAGCATGAGATAATAAAAATCGAAAAAAAGAAATGTACATTATCTTAATAGTTTGACAAAGTCCATTCAGACAATTGATGCGGAACTTTTCAAATGTTTCTATCAATTGATGCCAAACCATACACTTTAAATCACTTTATAGAAATTTATTTAAATCTAAATCAGTTTCCATTCAATCCACTTTTAATCAAATCAATTTTTTAAAGTCAATTTCTTCACCACATAACCAAATAAGTGTATATATAGACTTTCATTGCAATATTAAAACAATAACCTCCTTAGAACTTCAAATTGTTACATCTCATCTTGTATATACAGTTTAATTTCATTCAAGATCTACATGAGGTTAACAGGTGATGAATTTTACTGACATAGATATTTAATTTCCTTTCTTGTTTGAAAGGTTTATCAAAAAAGAAAATAAATTATTTACAGAAAGACAATGAGCAGGGAGACAATTTCACGCATTAAAAAATAATGACATAAAGAAATAACCTTTCACCCTATGTTGACATCACTATGCAGAATTCTATCACTCTTCTCAAAGATATTTTCCAGCATCACAAGTCAATCCAAATATCAACAAACTATTTCAGGTTTTTGTCATGGTTTCAGCATCATCTCATCACTTGAATTCAACACAATGTCAACAACACAATCAATAATGACGACATCACAACAAATTGATTTAATCACAAATCCAGAATATGAGCAAAATAAGTGAGATAAAGTATTTACGTGGATACTGAAGTTTGGTTGAGGCTGAAGTTTGCATTGGCGGAGGATGAACAGATATGTTGTTGCGAGCTTGAGATGTTGGAGAATGAAGATAATGTTAACTGAGCAAAACGAGATCGTCTTTATTGAATTGAAACAACCATTAAATACATAAAATGTAATAACTACAAGCTATAGAAACTGCTATTCCTAACAAATAGGCATGACTCAATCAAAGCCATGACTTTCACAACTAAAGCTTAAAACTAGGAGCCCACTAACAATGTTTATTATTCTACTAATTATTAATTCAATGCAAATAATGACATATTAATCCAACAAATCCTCCCCAAAACTCAACAGGATCAATGTTGAGTTTATCAGTGGTCATAGCATCACATTTCAACCATTAGCAGCACTTGAGCTCTCCTCCACCATATCAGTCCACTTCCCAATTCCTAGCCTGGTTCTTAGTGACTCAAAGGTCTCGAGTTTTACGGCCTTAGTCATAACATCAGCAATTTGAGCATCTGTACTACAATACTCTAGCTTGACCACTCCTTCCTTGACTAAATCTCGAAGAAAATGAAACCCCACGTCTATATGCTTACTCCTTCCATGTAACACTGAGTTCTTGGACAATTTGATAGTTGAAACATTATCACACAGTATTGTTGTTTCACCTTCAACACTCTTCAGCCAGCCCATCTGTTCAAGCACATGTCTCAGCCAAACACATTGGGTTGCACAAGAAGCTGCCGCCACGAACTCAGCCTCGGTTGTTGATAAGGTGACTATAGGTTGTTTCTTTGACGACCATGAAACTGCAGCACCGGCTAAAAAAAAGACATAACCACTAGTGCTTCTCCTATCATCCACATCCCCCGCATAATCACTATCGGTGAATCCAATTAAAGACTTACACTGAATATCCCTTTTATACCAAATGCCAAACTCCATGGTTCCCTTTAGATACCGCAACACCCTTTTTGCTGCCTGGATATGAGCCCTTATTGGCTTAGCCATATATCTACTTAGTAAACTAACCACATAAATGACATCCGGTCTAGTTGCTGTTAAGTACAGAAGACTACCAACCAATTGCTTATACTCAGTATCATTAACAATACAACCATCACCTTCTAGAGTCAGTTTGCTTCCCGGAACAATAGGATTACGCACAGGATTGCTCTCCAAGAGTCCAAACTTCACCAACAGATCTCTTGTATACTTCTTTTGGCAAAGAAAAATTCCTTGCTCATCTTGACCGACCTCGACTCCCAGGAAATACTTCATTCGGCCTAAGTCAGACATTTCAAACATAGCTTTCATGCTTTTCTTGAATGGTATCACCATTTGATTACTGCTGCTAGTATACATAAGATCGTCCACATATAAACTAACAAGCAGACAATTACCTTCTTTCCTTTGGATGAACAAAGTGTGTTCACATGGACACTTTTCAAAACCAGCCTCCTTAAAATAATGTTCAATCTTGCTATACCATGCTCTTGGTGCTTGCTTTAATCCATATAAGGCCTTCTTCAATTTGTAAATTTTGTTCTCCTCCCCTGAGATCACAAAGCCTGAAGGTTGCATTACAAAAACTTCTTCTGTGAGATCACCATGGAGGAATGCACTTTTCACGTCTAATTGATATACAGGCCACCCATGATGTGCTGCAAGAGCTAGCATGGTCCTTATAGTATCCCACCTTGCAACCGGAGCAAACACTTCGTCATAGTCTATTCCATGTTGTTGAGCATACTCCTTTGCCACTAGTCTTGCTTTGTATTTATCCACTTCACCATTCTCATTTAACTTGGTCTTATATACCCATTTAACACCAATTGGTGTTACTCGTGAGGGTAAGCTAGTCAACTCCCAAGTGTCATTTTTCTGAATGGCTTGCATCTCCACATTCATGGTTGTTCTTTATTTTTCTGCCTTCACAGCATCCTCAAAAGCAATAGGATCATCACTATCCACTTGAAATGCATACTGATTTGTATCAAGCATGATGTTGCCCATTTCATAAGCATCATGCCAACCCGGTTTTGTGCGTACTCTTGGACCTAATTCTGAACTTTGAGCATTTGAATCATTTATGATTTCAGCTTCTGAACTCTGTGCACTTCCTGACTTGTTCGAGCTTAAATCAGTCGGTTCATCGCCCACTTTGGCTTTTGGTGGCACAATCTGAGCAGCCATAGGTGTTGTAACAGTAATAGGATCCTCAGATTCTTCTTCTAACTCATCTATATCCTCTTTATAACCTTCCCACGTGAGCTGAGTTCCAGTACCTGCTTTCTCAGAGTCCCATTCCCAACCTTTGGATTCATCAAATGTAACATCTCTACTCACCAGAACCTTTTGAGTCATTGGATTGTAGACTCTATAGGCTTTGGATTCATGGGATACTCCCAAGAATACACACTTAATACTTTTATCATCTAGTTTCTTTCTTTGTTGATCAGGTACATGGACATAGCTCATACAGCCAAATACTCTCAAATGATCTACTGCAGGCGGATATCCACTCCAAAGCTCTTGTGGAGTTTTATCTTTACAAATAGTTGTGGGGCTTCTGTTTAGCACATAAGCTGCCCAATTAACTGCTTCACACCAGAATGTGCTTGGAACTTTTGTGTCAGCTAGCATACATCTCACCATATTTAGTAATGTTCTGTTTTTCCGCTCGGCAACCTCGTTTTACTGGGGTGTTAGAGTTGCAGTTAACTGCCTCCTTATCCCATGCTCTTCACAAACAGTTTGAACTCAGTGGATAGGAACTCTCCTCCCCTATCTGTTCTTAAGCTCACAATCACATCACTGGACTCCTTTTTAACCTGAGCTTTGAATTTTTTAAACACACCAAATTCCTCTAATTTGGATTTCAAGAAGTAAACCCATAATTTCCTGCTAAAATCATCTATCAGAGTGAAGATATACTGTTACCACTTTGAGAAGATGGGGTGATCGGTCCACACAAGTCAGCATGTATAAGCTGAAGTCTTGTGGTGGCGTGCCATAAGCTTTTCTTTGGAAATGATTTTCAGTGCTGTTTTCCCACCAAACATATAGTGCACGCTCCATCTTCATCCTGTGCCTTAAACTTAGGTAGACCCTTTACCATTTCTGACTTCTGAAGCGTCTCCAACCCCTGATGGTGAAGGTGACCAAATCTCCTATGCCATAGATTCAAATCGTTCTTTCCAGTTTTGGTGGTGTTAAAGCACTGTACTTCTCCTGAGTCAGATGCAACTTGAGGAGTAGCATGTAAAATAAACATCCTGTTGCTCTTCATTTGAGTTTGGAAAAGAAACCCCTTTGTATTATGAAATATCTTGCAAGAACTATCCTTGAGAAGAAAAACTAGGTCCTTTTCGAGCATTTGACCCATGCTAAGTAGGTTGTTAGTCAATCCAGGGACAAAAAAAACATCTTGTACCTTCAATGGAATATGATTAACACGCATATTGACACTCCCTTTTCCTTGGACTCGTAGTCTCATACCATTCCCTAGTTTTACAATGCAGGTGAAGGAACGGTCAAGGCTAGAGAACCACTTCATATCTTCACTCATATGATTACTACACCCCGAGTCTAGGAACCACCATGATTCATATTTATCAGTCGAACCATGAAAAGTCATAAAGTTGTTAAACTCTACCACATCAGAATCAACAGATGCCATAAGGAGCATCTCCTCATGTGTTGTATCATGGCCATCAGTGTAATGAGCCTGATAGGTCCTTTCAGGACATTCATTCTTGAAATGTCCTAACTTGTGGTAACGATAGCACTCCACCATTTCTCTATTCCAGAATTGACCTCGACCCCTGCCCCGTCCTGGATAGCCACTTCTCCCACGTCCACGGCCTCGATGCGCATCAAATCCAACCTTCAAGGCTTGATCTTCAAGAGACACATTCCTTGTAAACTTTTGTTCATGTACAAGAAGTGAACTCTGCAATTGATCAACAGTCATGACATCAATATCATGAGACTCCTCAATCGAGCAGACAATGTAATTGAATCGCTCAGTGAGAGTCCTTAAGATTTTCTCAACGATTTTTACATATGTTATCAGCTCCCCACAGTTGCACATGGCATTAGACACAACCATCACTCTCCCAAAGTAATCGTTGATCGATTCCCCTTCTTTCATTTCCAACACCTCAAACTCTCGTCTGAGAGCTTGCAATTAAGCCCTCTTTACCCGAGCACTTCCTTGGAACTTCGTCTTCCTGGAATCCCATAACTCTTTAGCAGTTGCCTTTTGAGATATTGTCTTCAATATCGTCTTATCAATACTGCTAAACAGATAATTCTTGGCCTTGAAGTCCTTTAGCCTCATTTCTTCATGGGTCTTCTTTGCATCACAGACAATGCCACACCGTAAGCAGTCAGAACCCTATGTCCACCACAGTCCAATATTCCTTTGACCGTAATAGATTCTCCATCAGAAGACTCCAATGATCATAGTCACCGTCGAACTTGGGAATGCATGCCCTCGCAAAGTTTTCATCACCTATGATCACACTAAATTAATCCTCACACACTCTTGTGTTTTTGCACTCACCAGAGAGAACTCTCACTCTCACTGTGTGTTTCCCAAACCCAGATTCACTCAATGATCGAAAGTTTTTCTAAAGCTCTGGTACCAAAATGTTAACTGAGCAAAATGATATCGTCTTTATTGAATTGAAACAACCATTAAATACATAAAATGTAATAACTGCAAGCTATAGAAACTGTTATTCCTAACAAATAGGCATGACTCAATCAAAGCCATGACTTTCACAACTAAAGCTTAAAACTAGGAGCCCACTAACAATATTTATTATTCTACTAATTATTAATTCAATGCAAATAATGACATATTAATCCAACAAACAGGGAACCGCGTTTGGACTTGACAAAGAGTTTTGAAGTAGGAGCGGCGGAGATGGCTGAGAAAGATAAGAAAGGGATGTTGGAGGTTGAGATTGAAGTACGGCAAGGGTGTTAGCAATGAGGGTTTGTTGAGTTATTGACAGCAAGTGACAGCGAGGAACGGATGGAAATAGAAGAAGAATGGTGGCAGCAGCGAAGTAACGGTTGGATGAATCTGAGATTACTGGAGGTCGCGGATGGGGTTTTACGGATGGAGATGAGGCAGAAGTGAAGGTTGAGAGAAACGACGAGTGGAGGGTGTTGGTGCAGCGGAGTTCTGTGAGCTACGGTGAAGGTGATGATGTTGGGTGTACAGAAGTAGGATGAAGGCAGAAGGTTGAAGGAAGTTTCGGTGAGGGGTGAGCTGAAACAGAGGCAGTGATGGTGGAGTGTCGGAGTTGCGGATGGGTTTTTAACGTTCACGGCGAGGGAGTTTGAAGGAACGGAAGGGATGGCAGTAGTTCTAGCGAATGGAGTATGGAGCCGGGAGTGGGAGAGACGGCGGGAGGTGTTTGGCAGTGGGTGCTGAACGGTATGAATGGAGCAGGGAGTATATGGTGAAGAGGAATATCATTCCTTTTTGGAATGGATCTCCATTTTTTTCTAATTTCCTCCGCCGTTTCCTGTTTACATTTCCTTCTCCCCTTTAACAGTAAATAACAACATATATGTACAAAACAAATTAGGTTTAGCAAAAATATAAAAATGCCAAGAATGCCCTCAATGACAAAATGGGCCACAAAAATGGGTCGGGTAAAAAATTATGAGTCCAAAAGTATTTTTGTTAGATTTTTTTAGAGATAGAAAATTAGATACTTAAAATTATCAAAAATGGTAATTTCGGATAATAAATTATCCAAAAAAATTAAATGAGCACATTAAAATAAACTATAGGTCTCAAAGATTAAATAAAAATTATCTAAAAGATCAAAATCGAAATAAAATGATAATAAGGAATACCCGACCTTAAAACACTCACGGTTAAGAACGAGTCTTCAAAATGTATCGAAAAATTAGAGAGATCATATTTTCATGATCTACGCGACACGTAGATTCATAAGCAGTGAGCTAAAGGCGAAAACTTGAAATATTTTCCCTGCTAATTTTCTGCACATTGTCGAATCGCTTTTAACGATCTGTCTATAAAACCGAAATATTGATATCATCGACATATGAATAACTTAACATGATGCAATAAACAGGTAAGAAGATAAAAATGCATGAAGTGCAAAATATCGGGTATTTTACAACTACAAAACGATGCAAATGTCGATTTAAGTTGACTTTTGGTCGACTTAAATATGACGAATGATGCAGATGCGTATGCAGGTGAATGTGAAACCTGAGTCAGATAAATTGAAGTTAAGAGGGTAAATTTTGGGGTGTGACACTAATTTATAATTTGAATTAAAAATAAAAACGTAATGAAAATGTCAATTTTAATAATAACCAATTCATTTATTAAAGGAATATAGAATTCAATTAACCATAAATTCAATTATTAATAAAAGTGCAAAATTATTTAAATGCAATATTTAAAATTAAGAGATGAATGATGCAAGTGAATGACTATGATAAAAAAATGCAAATGTATGTTATAGATTAATGTCACGATCAGATGAAATAATTAGGACATGCCAATGCATATGATTTAACAGTTGAAAAAATTATGGGTGAAATTTTGGGTGTGACAGGGATGTTTCGATCGACCATTTGGTAGCCGCATTGAAATAAAGCCTATGATAAAGATCCGTGATATGAGATTCCTAGAACTCGGTTACTATTGTAGGACATGTTAAACGAACTTAAATTCCGGTAGGGTAAAAACCTATACCTCATGCAAGCCTTAAAACTAGGGCTATTGTGTGAATTGCTTGTGTGTGCTATTTAAATATGACATCATAACATCATATCATTTCTAACCATTTCAAGGACCTAGGGATTTATCTTTGCTCTTTGTTGTAGGGTTATGGCTTCTAGGAAGACTATCCAAATCAACTTTGTGGGCATACCTTCTCAGCTCAAGGAATTAGTCTCACAAGTTCCCAATCACTCTTAGTTCATCAAAAGGCATGGTTATCTACTCAACTTGGTTATCTCCGATTTTGAAGAAGATATGATGAGCATCGTATTCCAGTTCTTTGATCTGAAGCATCATTACTTTACTTTCCCAGATTATCAGTTGGTACCTACAATGGAAGAGTTCTCTAAGCTACTTAGGATACACATTCTTGATAAGATAAATTTCACCGATTTAGAAAAAGTTCCGAGATTTGAAGACATTGCATCAACTTTACACCTAAAATGGTAAGACATTCAAGCCAATTGGGAAAAAAGAAGTGGAGTTAAGGGTTTGCTTGCTAAATTTCTGTTAAAGAAGGCTCGAGAACTCTTAAAGGCTATGAGTTTCCACGCTTTTGAAGACATTTTGGCTTTGCTAATCTATGGGTTGGTACTATTTCCTAATCCGAATCAATTCATAGACGTGAACGCCATCAAGATGTTCCTCGCTTATAATCTTGTGCCTACTTTGCTCGGAGATATTCTGCATTCTCTCCACACTCGTACTATGAAAAGACAAGGAACTCTCATGTGTTGCATACCATTATTATCCAGGTGGTTTATTTCGCACCTTCCTCGACCAATGATGAAGAATGAACAAGGTTTGAAATGGTCTCAAAGGTTGATGTCACTCTCTCATTCAGATATCTGTTGGTGTCTCTACTCTTAAAAGGACTTCGCTTTCATTGAGCGTTCTGGAGAATTCCCTAATGTACCACTCCTTGGCATAAAGGGAGGTATCACTTACAATCCTTCTTTAGCGCTGCGACATTTTGTTTGGCTCGAAGAGATGGTCCTCATGATATACTCATCCTAGGCATTGTGTTTGACTACGACCACGACCTCCAAGGTTATCGCTGAAGATTTGTACATGCATGGGGCATGGTGAAGAAGATTAATACCAAGACTTTGGGGCATAAAAATTCCATTCCTTGGGAACCTTACCTCAAATGGGTGAGAGCTCACGCTCAAAATCTCATGATGCCATATGTTGTCATCCTACCAGTAATTATAGAACCTGTTGCCGAAGGCAGTGAGCCTTATACCATTCTTCATCCAGACATGCCCACTGATCTCAAAGAATTGAAGAGATCTTGGATTCAAATCAAAGAAGAAAGGGATACATTCAAAGCTCATTGCTATGCAAGCGAGAAAAGAGTAATAGAGCTTACGAAGCTACTTCACGAAGAACAGAGCATTAACGCCTATGTCAATACAAAGAGGAAGCGTCCATGGGAGGCCTAAGCATTAGGAATTTTATTTTTGTACTTGAACTTTCTTTTTGTATTGCTAATCAGACTAATAAAAAGTTTGTCCTTTCTTGTTTACCAAACTTAAATTCCTAAGGTCCTTGAAAACATTGCATTGCATAACATTGCACATCATAGCATATCATTTCATAACAGGTACTCCGAAGACCGGTTTTCTAATTCTTTCGTTGTTTATTTCAGTAGAAATGGCTCTCGAATAGACTGTCAAAGATCTCCAGGCTCAAAACGCTCAGTTCCAAGAGATGTTCACCAACTTGGTCCATGATCAGAAAGATCTGAAAGAGCTCATCGTCAAGAAAAAGAAGAAGAAGAAGACCATTGGCATTCTCAACATGGGAAAAAGGTACAGAGGTTCATTCAAGGTAGTCACACAACTTGAATTCTCATAAAAGAGCGGCGAAACTAAAGGTAGCGTCAAGGCCAATGAAGGAAGCCATCATGGGTCTCAAGAAGATGAGGAAGTAGACTACATGAGCGAGCAGTACCATCCTGACAATAAGAAGTATAAGCAACTGGAAGATCGTCTGAATGTTGTGGAAAACCTAAAAATGTCAAGGTTGAATTTTGATGATTTAAGCCTGGTTCCTGAAGTGGTCATTCCCCGCAAGTTCAAAATTCCTACTTTTGCTAAGTACGATGGCATTTCTTTTCCAAAACTTTATATGAAGTCCTATGTTCTGAAGATCCAACCCCACACTGCTGACACGAAGTTGTGGATGCATTGCTTTCCAAAAAGTCTATGTGGAGCACAGTTAGAATGGTACTATCAGCTAGAGTGTACTCACATTCATACTTGGAATGAGTTAGCGGATGCTTTCTACAAACAGTACCAGTACAATGCTGAATTGGCACCAACCCGCATGCAACTGCAGAATATGTCTATGAGCCGTGATGAGAAGTTCATAGAGTACGCCCAAAAATGGAGAGATCTAGCAGGCAGAGTCCAGCCAGCTTTTAAAATATTTTTTAAAATGCTACAAAAATCACAAAAGTATTTTTATTTTCAAAATTAGGTTAGAAAAATACTTATTTAATTTTTGACACTAAAAATACTTTTTTTTCTCTTTATTTAAACTAATTGTTTAATTAACCATGAAATTAACTTTTAATTTATTTTCTCAATTAAAATCAACCTCAAAAATACATTAAAAAAAATATCTTTCATTCTTTTAATTAGGTTCACTAACCCTAAAAAAATTTCTAATCTTAAAACTTTTTTTACTATCATTTTCTTTTATTTATTCTATTATTTCGCATTTAAATTCTAGAAATCGATGTATAGGTTGCAAGATTATTTTTGTAATAGCGTAGATTTAAAATTTCTGCCTTTACTTTTCTGCACCTCTATTATGTAACTGCCCCAAAGCCATGTAATAGCCTTAGGTTTAAATTCCCGCACTTTATTTTTTGTACATATATAACTATTTAGATGTATGCTAATTAGGGTTTGCATGACAAGATCTAAAAGCAATATTAGGTAACCTAATTTATAGATGAATATTTGAATCAAACACACTTTATCACACTTTCACCCCCTTAGGGTATCCTCTCTTGTTGCCTTACGAATAAACAATGGTCATGTCCCTCGAACTTAGGGATACCATTAGCAAAGTCCCTCAATTAAATCATCACAAAGATCATAGTCCCTCGATGACCCTCGTTGTTACCTACGAATAAGTGATGATCGTCCCTGCGAATTGTTAAAGGTATCCTTACAATATTGCCTTCAATGACCATACAATGACCTTGTGATTTTCCCTTCACACCCAACAGATAGGGTTACCTACCAACTAATGATATGGATAGTGATATCCTAAAGGAGAAGGAAAATAACAAGAAACAACCTTTCTGAGTAGGTGATAAGACTCTAAATTGCTTGCTCCAATCAAAACAAAAACTTTTCACACCTCACACTCTTTTCAAAAATACTTTCAACCAAACACTTTGTATAAATTCCAACGAGAATCATTACAAAGTTACATTTTTCAAACAAATATTTCAAAACACTTTGTATACATTCTTGAGGACTGATACAAGAATCATTATAAAGTGAAAGCGAAATACTTTTCAAACACTTTTCAAATCACATAAACACAGAAAGAAAATTTTCAAAAGTGAGCTAAGCAATTAAGATCCCGTAGATAACTACGAATGGAAAGGGTGCTAATACCTTCCTTTTTCATAATTACCTCTCGTACTCATAATCGATAAAAGGTCTTTCCTGTTCTTTTCACCTTTCCTTTATTGGATAAAAGAAAATTCATTGGCGACTCTTGCTATCCGCAACATTTGCGATAAAACGCAAAACAAACAAGTCAGTTCTCACACCGTGTTACAGATACCTTTAGCAAATTCGTAGGGACGATCATCACTTATTCGTAGGCAACAACTGAGGGACGAGATCATATATTCATAGGCAACATCGAGGTTCATCGAGGGACTATGATCTTTGTGATGATTTTTGAATCGAGAGTCTTTGGCTAATGGTACCCCTACGTTCGACGGACATGACCATTATTCGTAAGGCAACAAGAGAGGATACCCTAGGGGTGCAAGTGTGAAGAGTGTGTTCAATTCAAATATTTTATCTTGGAGATTAGGTTATTCTAAGATCGATTGATTAATACAATCCTATTAGCCATACATCTAAGCAGTTTATATACAGTTTATAAGGGTGCAGAAAGTAAAAGCAGAAAGTAAAGTCTTATGCCATTACATGGCTTTGGGGTAGTTACATAATAAGAGGTGTGGAAAAGTAAATGTGCGAGAAAAGTAAATTTACGCTATTACAAAAACATTTTTGCGACCTATACATCAATTTCTAGAATTTAAAATGCGAAATAAATAAATAGATAATAGAAAAATATTCTAAACGTTAGGAAAATGTTACAAAACTAATTACTATAAGAAAATATTTTTTGAGTCTTTTATAAATTGATTTTGTTGTAAAAAAAAACCCTAATTCTAGTTAATTAAGAAAAATATTTTAAATGTAAAGAAAAATTAAATATTTTTATGTCAAAAATTAAATATTTTTATGTTAAAAATTATTTTTTTTTATGTCAAAAATTAAATAAGGATTTTATTAACCTAGAACTAAAATCGAAATATTTTTTAGGTTTTTTATGTGTAAAAAATTAATTTGTGAAAAGAAATTAAAATAACTTGAAAAAAATTGAAAAGAAAAGGAAAATATGAAGAAAATTAGTGTTAAAAAATTAGACAGGCCCTGGAGAGTATTGAACTCGTGACCTGAGGGTCACAGGGTCAAAATTTTACTATCACACCACTTTACCATGGTGTTTGAATCTCACCTCCACTTGTATATGCAAACCTGTAAAAAATCAGAAAATGTGAAAAAATTGCAAAAGGTAGGTTCGAACCAGCGACCTGATAGACGCTAAGGGACTAGCGCGCGCATGGCTTGCCAGTGGGGTGGTTGTACATCCATTCACTTTGACACATTGATAAATATATATATGTGAATTTACTTTTTGAAAATAAAAACAATTAAAACAAACGCGCACTGGGGCTCAGGGATTCGAATCGTCCAATTGCACGCAGCCACGCATGCCCTCGCCGGTCAATACAAAGTCAGAGGTAATC
Source organism: Vicia sativa (assembly GCA_021764765.1). Classification (NCBI taxonomy): domain Eukaryota; kingdom Viridiplantae; phylum Streptophyta; class Magnoliopsida; order Fabales; family Fabaceae; genus Vicia; species Vicia sativa. The sequence goes on from CM038793.1 coordinate 228,534,123, forward strand.
TTCTTCGGCCACCTGGAAAATCAAATCTGCAAAATGAAACGAATAAAAACAAGAGAGGAACTATATCCCCCTAAATCGAACCTCAGGAATTCAATAATGGTGTTAGTTTGGCCTGAATCGGCCTGTATCTAGGGTTTTGAAGCTCAACAGTTCGTTTTCCCTAACACTGGTGAAACATGATTTTGGCCTCAAATCTTGCAAACGATGGCTCCAAACAATCACAAACATCAGTATGAACATGTCTATATGAATCCAAATAGTTTAAATGGCATGAATTGAGAGTTTGAATTTCGAAACTTTTACCAATTTGGTGCAACTTGGTTAGCACGTTTCTGGGATGCTTCAGGTTTGTGTAAGGACTTAGATCGATTGCTGGATACTTCAGGATGATGAATGAATACTTGGAATAGCTTGAGAATTGATGGAAATCTGGTTTGCTCGTGCCCTAGTTTCTTGAAAATTTGGATAACTTTCTAGGGTTTGTCAGAGGCAGCAATTTGTGTCTTGCATATGAAGGTGTTCTCTATTTATAGAGGAAAGATTTAGGTTAACAAAAGTGTAGAAATATCTTGCATTGATGTGAATATATTTGATTGAAAGTTAACACCAAATATTGCAATTTTATGATCTTCAATCATGCCAATATCTTGTCAATCAAATATATTTCAAAATTGTCAGCTTGTATTGAGTTGCTTGGACCTCAAGAAGCTTAGATTTACAGCCTTGCACTCATCATATTTAATTTTGTATTTTATTTTAATTAAAATTGAATTAAAATGAATTAATCCAAAAATAAATAAAATAAATGAGAACATGGCGTGCAAATAGGTTTTAGAAGCTCTTGGCAATACTAGAAACAAGTTTGAACCAAAGAAATATAGGCCCATTTGGAAAAATTTCAAGTTTGATCAATATTTTCTTCATGCATTTCTTCAAAATTTTCATTTTTGCCCAAGCCATAACTTACTCAATTTTTATCATTTGGAAGTGTTCTTGGACAGAAAGCTTAAGATGTCCCATAAGAGCTCCTTTTGGTTTCATCTTCATTGAAGCTTCCATGTTCATATACACCTCTTTGGAAAAAGATATAATTTTTGTTGACCTTTAGAAGGACCTATAATATCTTGACCCATAATTCTCAAATGAAGCATTTTTTGTCAGAGCTTGTGAGAGACAGAGTTGTAGAGACAGGTCCTTCTAAAAGTCAACAACAAATCATCTTTTTGCAAAGAAGTGTTCATGAACATGGAAACTTAAATCAAGATGAAACCAAAAGGGGTGTTTAGATGACACATTGAGCTTTCTAAAAAGTCCAAGAACATTAAAAAATGTTGAAAATTGAGCAAGATACAAATTGCGCAAGTTTGACATTTTTGAGGAGGTGCACAAAGGAAAATACCTAGCAAAAGCAAATATTTTTCAAATGGGCTTAAGCTTTCATGACCCATACTTATTCTTGAGAATATCCACGACCCCCAAATCCATTTACACGCCTCCTTTCCATTTATTTAATTTATTTTGGAATTAAATCATTTAAATTCAATTTAAATAAAATAAAATGCAAGGAGCAAGGTTATGACAAGTTGGGCTTGGTTTCTACTTGTCTTGAGGTCCAAGATAGCCCATGCAAGCTGTCAAATTCGTGCAAGATGCTACAACGAAGGAAAAATGCATTTTTGGCAAGATTTGATAAACATTTACAGGGGAATATTCTTGCATTCAAAGCAATATATTTCCTCATTATTGTTGATCAAATATCTTGCTCTCTCTCTCTCTCTCTCTCTCTATATATATATATATATATATATATATATATATATATATTACAAGATCAGAAGCTAGAGGACACAAAAAAACAGGAACCCTTGCCTCCACAAAGAACCCTAGAATTCTCAAAAATTCCATACAAACTTGCAAAATTTGTATTCAATTTTCCAATCGTTCTCAAGGTGATTCAAGCCTTCCATCACCTTCCTGAGGTTTCCATGAGTTCATATAAATCCTTACTCAAGCCTAAGAGTCCCCAGAACGTGCCATCTAGGACCCTCCGATTTGGTATAATTCTCAATTTCGTTTCTGTTGATTCATGCATTATTAATGGCTTTCGATTGCTTTTATGATCTCAATAGGTCCCTTAGAACAGGTTTGAAGAATTAGAAGCAAGATTTAATGTGAAAACTAAAAAGCACCATGGCTAGGGCATAAGATTTACAAAGCTTCGAAACCCTAGTTGCAGGCCGTTTCAGTGAAAACTAACACCACCAGTGAGATCGCAAGGTCTTAATTAGTCAATCTGGATATTCTGTTTTGTAGATAACGTTGATTTTACAGGTTTCGAAATCTTCCTCATCGGAGAAGACGACCGGAGTGTTGACTCCAGTGTCAGTTGGTCGTTGGACCGGTTGGCTCAGGTGTGACTCTCTCTCTCTCTCTCTCTTGCTTGCGTGTCAAAAAGCAATGCCCTGATTCGTCCGTTTCTAAAATGCTGGGGTCCACTGCTGACTTGTTTTGAAATTCAAAATAATACACGTTGACACTTATAATCCTATGGTTGTGTTTCTAGAACAACTAAGCATCCTAGCTCAGCTGACAGCGCGCGTGTGGGTATAACCAAGGGGTCTGGGGTTCAATCCCCAGTGCCACCCCCTTTCTTTCCTTCACTTTTTCTAACATATTTCTAATTTATGCAGGTAACATACACAGCCTCCAGAAGTTCTGGAAAACAGGTTTCCAGAAGTTCTGGAAAACAGGTTTCTAGAAGTTCTGGAAAGAACTTCCCTACAGCCCTCTGGAAAGAACTTCCCTACAGCCCCCAGAAGTTCTGGAACACAGGTTTCCAAGAGTTCTGGAAGGAACTTCCATGCAGCCTTCAGGTTTCCAGAATTTCTGGAAGGAACTTCCGTATAGGGTGTAATACGGTGAACTGACTTTGAGAATTTGTTTTGCTTTTTATCGCAAAAAATGTTGCGGATAGCAAGAGTCGCCATCGACTTTTCTTTTATCCAATTAAGGGAAGGTGAAAAGAACAGGAAAAGACCTTCGTTAGATTCTGAGTAAGGGAGAAGGTTATGAAAAGGGAAGGTATTAGCACCCCTTTCCATCCGTAGTTATCTACGGGCTCTTAGTTGCTCTTAGATCATTTTCAAAAAGTGTTTTCTGTGTGTTTGACAAAAAATGTTTTGAAAAAGGCATTTCGCTTTGACTTTGTAATGATTCATGTAGGAATGTATACAAAGTGTTCGGAAATGCTACGTTTTGAAAAGAGTTTGAACTTTGACAAAAGTGTGTGGTGTGAAAAGTATTTTGATTGAGCAAGCAACTAAAAGTCTTATTACCTACTCAGAATTGGTCGTTTTCGTGTTGTTTTACGTTCCTTTAGAATAGTGTTATCCGTACCATTAGTTGGCAGGTAACCCTATTCGTTGGATGTAGAAAGGACGTTCGAAGGGACATCGAATGGTCATAGAAGGCAACATGTAGGAAGTATCCTAGCACATTTGAAGGGACGATCATCACTTTTCGTAGGCAACAATCGAGGGACGAGATCATGTATTCGTAGGCGACATCGTGGGTCTATGATCTTTGTATCGAAGGGACTATGATGATATATTTCGTAGGCAACGGTGCTAGGATACCTCTACGTTCGAGGGACTTGACCATTTGTATTCGTAAGGCAACGAGAGAGAATTACCCTAAGGGGTGCGTGTGTGAAAGAGTGTGTCAAATTTAGATATATGTTATCTTGAAATTAAGAGTGATCTATGTCCAATTTTATCTTGCCATACACGCCTAATTACTAGCAGTTTATAGGGTGCGGAAAATAAATTACGGAAAGTAAAGTGCGGAAAAGTAAAATCCTACGCTATTACATGGCTTTGGGACAGATACATAATAGAGGTGCGGAAAAATAAAAGTCCTAATTAAACTATTACATCCCATAGGCAGTTACATAATATTGAAAAGAAAAGCGAGAAAAATCGTCCGAAACGTTACAACCTATAAGCAGATACATAATCGGAAAATACGAGAAAATTGCATAAGAAGAAAAAATGTTAGTAACAACATAATTTTTGAATGAGGAAAAAAGTTTTAGATTAGTAATGACAATAAGATGATAAGATAATTTTTTGGTAATTTTCTGAATCGATTTCGATAATTAAAAGCAATTAAAAGTCAATTTAATGGTTAATTAACGATTAATTAAAATATGCATGCAAAAATATTAATTTTAATGTCAAAAATTAAATAAACATTTTTCTGATTAAAATGCAAAAGGAAAATATTTTTGGAGTTTTTTAAATGCATGAGAAAAATATTTAAAGATAAATTAAAATAACATGAAAATATTAAAAGAAAATATAAGAAAAGTGTTAGTTTTGTAAGTGTAAAAAAAGATTTGTCATGGCCAGGGCTCGAACCCAAGACATCCAAGGAAAACACGCGCTACCTTCACCACTAGGCCAAACTGCATTTGGTGTTAGGATAATGAAACAAAACGTTTTTAAACGAATTCGCTTCCTGGGAATCAGAAACACGCGCGAAGATCTTCATCTTCTTCGTTTGAATTTTCAAACAGTTAGCGTCGGCTTAGTTCGACGCTAAGGCCCCTATAATTTTCCAAAATCTCACACAAGCAATATAAATTAGTTATGGATACATGAATCGATTGCAAACATCATTCTAAACACAATTGTGGTACAGGTTTCGTCCAATTTTACGTATTTAGGGAAGCCCTAAATCGAAGCAGAAAACCCTAGCCATGGCATCTCGTGTTTTTGGTACCTAAAATGCAATTAAACTATGTAGATAGCTTCGAAACTCCATTCTAAACACAAAGCAAACATCAAAACACGTTAAATATGCATGAAACGTAAAAATCGAAATTGAGTTATATTGAACAAACTGAAAAGTGAATTGCACGATTCTGAATGGTTTTGTGATTTGTAAGGGTCTGGGTCGATTCAAGAGACCTCAAGGAATGCAATGGAATGCTTGGAATCGGTTGAAACAGGCTGAAACTAGGGTTGCCACTTGCTTGAAGAACACGATTTTTTTGAGTATGAATAGGGTTCTTTGAGGCAATTTTTCTGTTCTTTTTTCATGTGTAGGCATTGTGTATATATAGTTGATGGATCTAGGTCAGAAATCAAGAGCAAATAATGAATCAATCAATGTAAAAAATTTGGATTTGGTATGAAACCAAATCTTTCCTTTTTGATCCAATTTCCATTAATTTTCTTGCCAATCAATGTTAATTTCAAAATTGCCAGCTTTTATGAGTTGCTTGGACCTCAAGAATGAGAGAAAAATCCAATTTGCATTTAATTTTGATTTTCTACCTTTTATTTTAATTTATTTGGCTTTTAAATTATTAAAATCCAAATTAAATAGAAAAATAAAGATAAAATTCGTGGCCTTGGGCTTGGAGGTTCCAAATTAGCTGAGGAATAAGTTTGAACCAAGAAAAGTTAGGCCCATTTGCAAAATTTTGGATTTTGACAATTATTTCTCTCTGTGCACCTCTTCAAAAATGCTCAACTTGTACAAGGTGTATCTTGCTTAATTTTTAACATTTTTGGGTGTTCTTGGACTTTTTAAAAAGCTATAGATGTCCTCTAATCAACCTCTTTGGTTTCATCTCAATTTTAGTTTCCATGCTCAATATCACTTCAATACAAAAAGTTGACTTTTTGTTGACTTTGAAAAAGACCTATAATGTTTTGATCCATATCTTCAAAATGAAGCATTTTCTGACCATGCTTGTAAGGCTTGAAACATGACATGGAGATTCTTTGAAGCATATGAGGAGGCATGATGACCATTGGAGATATTGGAAGTCCATTTTGATATGAGAATTGCCAAACCCTAGTTTGGGTTGATTGTCTAGGAGAGGGTTTGTCTGACCAACCCTTGGGGAATCCTTGAGTATGGAGGTATGAAATGCCTTGAGAAGTAGGAGGGCAAATTTTGGGGTATGACAGTTGCCCCTGTTCAATCTTCTTGTACTGGAAGGGTTAGATTGGCATGCGTGCCTTTCGTGACCTGAAGGTAGAAGATGATTGAACACTTGAGTACACCTGAAAATTTGCACTCGCTGTTGATTGATGATGCAGGGAATGGGCTTACAGATGCCATTTGGAGAAGATGGAGACTTTACTGGGGGATGAGTCGTACGTTAGACCCAAGAACATCGCCTGGATACGAGAATTGTCGGAGATGGGCTTAAGATGCCATCTGGAGAGACTGATGCTGAGGAATGAGCCGTACGCTAGGTTCTGCAGATGTTCCTGAAGGTAGAAGGGAGCACGGAGATGGGCTTAAGATGTCATCCAAAGAGAGTCGTACGCTAGACTTCGTGCTCGTCTTTGAATGAAGTTATTAGTTTGTATTGGTTTTTAACCAAATATGCAGCATTCTGAAAGTGGAGAGATGTCGACAAATAGTCGGAGATGGGCTTAAGATGCCATCCAGGGCAACTGAGTCGTACGCCAGACTCTGTAGTTGCTGTTGATAATAAGAGAGTGTCAGAATAAATCTTCGTCTTGATCATTCTGAGAGGATAATAGTCGGAAGAAAGTGGATAGCTTCTCTGTTGTGCTTCGGGTGTTGATCCAATGCCTGTTGTCGGAGGACAACCTGGGTGATCGTTTGGATAGGGTTTCCCGTCTGGCTTCGGGTATTAATCCTGGATCTATTGTCGAAGGACAACTAGGGCGGTCGTTCAGATAGAGTTTCCCGTCTGGCTTCGGGTATTAATCCTGGACCTGTTGTTTCAAAAGTTATTTTCACCTATTTTGGGGAAAACAAAAGAAACTTTGATAGAATATGGTTAGTCTTACGCAGATTATGATGAATGATAATGTGTATGAATGACATTATGCATAAGTTACGACTTTCATGACTAATGTATGAATGATAGATGTCAATATTTCAAAACATATCCATCTTGAAGAAGACGTGGATGTTCTGCTCTGGGACTTCTGGTTTCTGTTTGGGGACGAAATGGATGAAAACCCTGCTTTTGAAAGAGAATAAAGATATCCTTGATTCCTCCGATGCACTATCTGACCATGTTTTAAGCCTAGATATTTATACTATTGAGGGTGGTAGAGACCGAGAGATACACTACCGAGGATCTTGTGTATAGACCTTGCTGGGGAAAATCTAGGAGGCGCTCTACTGGAGATCTTGTGCATAAATCCTGTTGGAGAGTATTTGATTACTGATGGGAGACAGGGTTAGAAGGATCTGGAGCCCGTCAAAATCTCTGGCTGGGAATAAAAGATGTAGGTTTCCTCCGATGCACTATCTAACCAAGTTTCGAGTCTGGACATTGCTTCTACCGGGGGAATGATGATTGCTGAAAGATATTCTGCTGGGGATGAACCGTTACTGCTCGGAGACTGATGTAACAGGGTTTAGCTGGTTGGGATCACTGCTCGGGGACTAACATGATGAAGCTTGGAATGTCTGGACTAGTGGAGGAAAATGTGTACTCCACTGGGGAAGGTTTGTAGCGAGCGACACCTCTGTGGAGATTGTACTCTGCAGGGGAACGTATTGGTGACTTTCGTCGTCATCTCAATTCCTAGAGCCTGTAGTAATTATCCTTATTTATTCATTTTTCGCATGTTTGTAAATAGATTTTTATTGTCAGATGCATATAATCATTCAAAGCAAACGTTGGACTTTATGCAAACAACAATAGTGAAAATTGTAAAGAGAAAGAACTTGTATTAATTTGAAAGGTGGCGTATGGCCAAGTAGTTTCGTACACAAGAAAAGTAAAAAGCTATGCGGGAACAATCTCGTTAAGTTTCAACTATGCTAATACTCATATATTTCGACAATCTCATCTCCTTGCTGTCAGTAGAAAGTGAGTGAATTAATTTTTGCCATTTGAATCTTGAATGCTGATAGTAGTCTGTAGATAGGTGATCTGAACGAGACATAGTCGTACGCTTAAATCCCTAACTTTTGCCTAGACCGCCCTTTCGGGTTTTCAGTCTACCGGGATACTCTTTTTTACCCAAGCCGCCTTTGCAGGTTTTCGACTTGCCGGGTGTACATGTTTTGTATATATCCTTAACTTTTGCCTGAACCCTTTTGGTTCGCCAGGATGCCCTTATTTTTGCCTAGGCCAGTCGACCTAGCGGGTCTCGTTTATGCGTAGTATTTTTTGACTATGTCTGCGTTCACAGGGTGTGGGAAGTCTTCACCATCCATGGTGCTAAGTATCATAGCTCCTCCGGTGGGAGTCCATTTGCCCCTGGGATCACCTTTGGAAGAATGATGTGCTTGACTACTAGATCACCGACTTGGTAGACTCGGTGTTTGACTTTCTTATTGAATGCTCTGATAATTCATTTCTGATAAATTTGTACATGGCAGATGGAAGCAAGTCATTTCTCGTCGATCAAGTTTATCTGGTCAAGGCGAGTCTGGATCCATTCGTCTTCGCCTAACTCTGCGTCCTGGAGGACTCTAGTTGAAGGTATCTGAACCTCGATAGGTAGGACTACTTCCATACCGTATACAAGAGAGAAGGGAGTTGCCCCTGTTGATGTCCGTACTGTTTGTGATAACCATGGAGAGAAAATGGCAACATCTCGTGCCAATCCTTGTAAGTCACTGTCATCTTCTGTATGATCTTCTTGATATTCTTGTTGGCGGCTTCCACTGCGCCATTCATCTTAGGCCGATATGGAGAAGAATTGTGATGCTTGATCTTGAATTGCGTGCAGAGTTCGGTGATCATTTTGTTGTTGAGATTAGAGCCGTTATCTGTGATAATCCTTTCAGGAGTGCCATACCGACAGATAAGATTGTGTTTGATGAATTGAGCCATAACATTCCTGGTAACAGATGTGAACGAGGCTGCTTCTACCCACTTGGTGAAATAGTCAATAGCCACAAGAATGAAACAATGTCTGTTGGAAGCAGTGGGCTTGATTTCTCCGATCATGTCAATGCCCTATATTGCAAAAGGCCAAGGAGCGGTAAGAACATTCAATGGTACCGGAGGTACGTGCACTTTGTTTGCATATATCTGGAATTTGTGACAAGATCGAGCATAGCGGTGACAATTAGCTTCCATGGTGGACCAATAGTAACATGTTCTCAAAATATTCTTAGCCATCGTATGTCCACTGGAGTGGGTACCAAATGCGCCAACGTGTAACTCTTCCATGATACGTTCTGTTGTCTTCTGGTCTACACAGCGGAGTAAACATAAATCGTGATTGCGCTTGTATAAGATGTCGTTGCTGAGGAAGAATTTGGATGCAAATCTTCTCAAGAACTTCTTATCGTTGACAGATGCCCCTGCGGGATATTCCTGAGTCTCAAGATACCTCTTCACTTCGTGGAACCAAGGTTTCTCTTCTGCATCCAACTCATAACAATATGCTGGTTCGTCAAACTTCTCAATGATGATTTGGGGAGCCTCGTTGTCTCATCTAACCTTGAACATAGATGACATAGTAGCCAATGCGTCTGCCAATTGATTCTCTTCTCGTGGGATGTGGTCAAAGGTTATCTCTTCGAAGTAGGGGATCAAACCTAGAACATGCTCTCGATAGGGAATGAGATTCGGATGCTTCGTATCCCACTCGCCTTTAATCTAACTGATTACTAAAGCTGAGTCTCCATATACTTGCAAGAACTTGATTCTTAAGTCAATAGCAGCTTTAATACCCATGATGCACGCTTCGTATTCGGCCATGTTGTTAGTGCAATTAAAACATAACCTGGCGGTGAAAGGAGTATGTCCGCCTGCAGGCGATGTAATGATGGCGCCAATGCCATTGCCAAGCGCGTTTGAGGCTCCGTCAAAAACCATAGTCCATCGGGATCCTTGTTCAGGTCCTTCGTCTGGTCTTGGTTCTTTGCAATCAGTAACTAGCAAAACATCTTCGTCTGGAAACTCGAACTGCATAGATTGATAGTCATCTACGGCTTGATGAGCCAAATGATCGTCTACTATACTTCCTTTGATCGCTTTCTGAGAAGTGTATTGGATGTCGTATTCAGTCAAGATCATTTGCCATCTTGCTATTCTTCTAGAGAGAGCTGGTTTCTCGAATATGTATTTTATCGGATCCATCTTGGAGATCAACAAGGTAGTGTGAGTCAACATATAATGCCTTAGTCGGTGAGCAGCCCAAGCCAAAGCGCTGCAAGTTTTCTCGAGCTGTGAGTATCTTGTTTCACAGTCAGTCGGTAAACTTTTTGCTAAGGTAGTATATTGCATACTCTTTTCGACCAGGCTCGTCATGTTGCCCCAACACACACCCCGTTGAGTTTTCTAACACTGTCAAGTACATGATAAGAGGTCTTCCTTCGGCAGGCGGCATCAGGATAGGAGGATTCTGTATGTACTCCTTGATTTTATCAAAAGCAATCTGGCAATCGTTGTTCCATTCCACTACTTGATCTTTCTTCAGTAACTTGAAGGTTGACTCATAAGTAGCAGTTAGATGTGCAATGAATCTGGCAATGTATTTCAAACGTCCCAAGAAACCTCTGACTTCCTTCTCGATGCGGGGAGCTAGAATTTCTTGAATAGCTTTAACCTTGGTGGGGTCAACTTCAATACCTTTACCACTGACAACAAACCCTAAAAGTTTGCCGGATCTGACTCCAAAAGTGCACTTGTTAGGATTGAGTCTTAGTCTGTACTTCTTCAGTCTGTCAAATAGTTTTCGTAAATGGTCGAGATGTTCTTCTTCTGTCTGTGGTCGAGCTATCATGTCGTCGATGTAAACCTCTATCTCGTGATGAATCATGTCATGAAATAATGCCACCATGGCACGCTGATAAGTGGCGCCAACGTTCTTCAGTCCGAACGGCATGACCTTGTAGCAGAAAGTGCCCCACTGTGTAACGAAAGTAGTCTTCTCCATGTCTTCAGGATCCATTTTGATATGATTGTAACCGGAGAAACCATCCATGAAGGAGAAGACCTTATGTTGGGCAGTGTTGTCAACCAGAACATCAATATGAGGAAGTGGGAAATCGTCTTTCGGACTCGCTTTGTTCAAATCTCAGTAATCCACACACATTCGTACCTTGCCATCCTTCTTAGGTACGGGTACCACGTTTGCAACCCATTGCGGATAAGAAGTAACAGCTAAGAAACCGGCGTTGAACTGCTTCATAACTTCGGCTTTGATTTTCTCAGACATCTCAGGACGCATGCGACGAACCTTCTGCTTCACTAGGAGAAAACCCTCTTTCGTCGGCAATCAGTGTACCACAATGTCAATGTCTAGACCTGGCATGTCTTCGTATGACCAAGGAAAAACCTCGATATAGTCTCGTAGCATCTGAACCAATCTCTCTTTGACACTGTTCTCAAGACCCGCTCCTATCTTGATCTCTTTTCTGTCTTCATCAGTACCCAAATTCACAACCTCAACCGGCTCTTCGTGTGGCTGTATAACTCGCTCTTCTGTTAGCAGTCTGACAAGTTCTCCTGGCACTTCATAATCTTCCTCACCTTCGTCTTCGGCTTGGTAGATTGGATTATCGAAGTCATATTTAGCAATAGCATAGCTGTTATCAATGAGATTCAGAGTGATTTTGCAGTGTATCACGTGGGTGTGTGTAAGAAACACATAGCTTTTTGAAGGGGTGATAAAGTAAAAGAAAGAAACAACATTTAAATGCAAAAGTCCAACGATTTTATTGAATGAAAATATGCAAATGACATATAATAACCCTCACAAACGAGCCATGATGCCCCGGGCAAGGCACTAGGCTTTAAAGTTTATTGTTCAAAGCGTAGAAAATACGAAAAGCAAAAAACAAAGGCAATTACTCCTGTCTAAAGGAGATTGGTATGACGTCTTCAGTCTTCCAATTGTTGAGTTCGTTGTCGGGAGTTGGGAATATCCACTTGCTGATGTCAAAGTCGTTGTCGTCGTCTTCTATAACATAGACTTCATCCTAGCTGATGCGGAAAAGAAGTTGGCTGGCACGTTCGCGGCGTATCATCTTCTGACCTTTGATGGTGAAGCCTAAACCAGTCTTGTTGGATTTGAAAGGAAGATCAGGGAGCTGACCCCAAATAGTATTACCTCCTTCTTCAACTGCAGCTTGAGCATCCTTCAGCGAGGCCATCCTAGGCGGAACTTGTGTAACTTCAGGAGTGACAGGAGAGTCAACAGGCATGACCCTTGGAACTGTTTCGAAAGCTTGACAAGGAGTCTCAAAGAATTCACCTTCCATCTCAAGATATTGGAATGACTGTAGATGACTAACCATGTATTCCTCTTCACCATATACTGTAACAACCTTCCCCTTCACTGGGTACTTCAGCTTCTGATGCAAGGTGGAGGTAACAGCGCCTGCCCCATGTATCCAAGGGCGTCCAAGTAGGCAAGAGTAAGTTGGTCGGATGTCCATGACAAAGAAAGTGGAGTCAAAAGTCTGGGAACCGACTTTAACAGGCAGAATGAGCTCTCCAAGTACTCTTTGTTTAGAACCATCAAAAGCCCTAACAATTATGTCACTGGGCTTCAGGACCAATCCTTCAACATCAAGTCGGTCGAAAGCACTCTTCGGTAGGATATTCAGAGCAGAACCGGTATCAACCAAAACATGAGACAATGTAATACCCTTGCATTCAACAGAGATGTGCAAGGCTTTGTTGTGTTTCTTTCTGGAAGGAGTTAAATTAGCATCAAAGAAGCCTAGGTCGTTATTGGCAGCTAGGCTAGCAATACAAACTTCAAATTGATCAGTAGTCGTGTCTTGTGGTACGTGAGCATTCTTCAGAAACTTCACCAAGGCTTTAGCATGAGCCTCAGAGCACAAGAGCAGAGCAAGCATGGAGATCTTAGACGGAGTCTGTCCCAACTGTTCCACAACATTGTAGTCACTCTTCTTGATAATCTTCAGAATTTCCTCCATTTCTTGTTTGGAGGTATCTTCGGCAACTTCCTTTGGTACTTCTATCTGAGCAGGATGAGTTACTGGCTCTTTCCCTCTAGCTTCGGGAACTGGTTCAATAGCTGGAACGCGAGCTGGAGTCGCAGTGTCTTTTGGAGGAGAGATCTCTGGAGAAAACACTCTTCCGGTTCTGGTCACCTTACTTGATCTGGTGATGTTGTCAATGTCAGGAATGGTAGCTTCAACTGTAAGGTCTTCAATGGTCAGGGGGTCTTGCTTGACGCCATGATAGTAAACCTCAGCTCCATAGTTCCAAGGGATAGCTTTGTCAGAGGATTATGGAACTGGTCCGGGAGAGGTAATGATGAGAGGTGCCACTCTAGACACAAGATCAGCAGAGGAAAATCCTTATAGTGTTAACATCAGCATAGTCTTCTGGGAAATCGTCACCCCATCTGGTTGCCTTAACATCTTCAATAGGAATCTTGTAGTTTCCAGGGACAGTATACTTCACCATGTAATCAAACTTTCCACTTGGCTGCCCCAAGGTATCCCATACTTCTGGTATGGCTTCGCTCACATCTTTAATCTTCAGATTCTTAGACATGTCTTCACACAGCTTCTCCACAGGTGATGGTTTCAGAAATAGCACTTCGCGGTTATCCATCATGCACTGAATACGTTTTCTCAACCAAGCACAACCATCAGGTGCAGATGGGCACCAACGACAATTCTCTGGGCATCCTGGATTGACACCGGCTTGCAGCAAATTCTTCTTAACATTCATCAGAGGAATGGTCAAGTCATCTATATTGAAAACATAAGAGTTCTCGCCAATAGCATTGGAACTTTTGTCATGGTTAGGCATAGGCGCGTTGATCACATTCGGAGTCTCAACAGGAGGATCAAACTCAATCTGTTTAGCTTCAATCATATCTTGAATCTTGTTCTTCAGAGCCCAACAATCATCAGTGTTATGTCCAGGGCTGTTGGAGTGGTAAGCACACTTAGCATTAGGGTTGTATCTCGAAGAGGAAGTGTTGATGTTTTGAGGAGGATCCCTCAAGGTAATCAGCTCTGCTTTCAACATGTGTTGCAAGGCTTGCGACAATGGCATGTTGATCTTCATAAACTGTCTTTGTGGCGCGTTCTGGTTACGCGTGTTGTCTCGCTGAGGTTGCACTGATGTAGGATTGGAGATCACAACTGCCCCCATAGATTGAGCACGGTCGGTCTTGGCTCGGCTTTTCTGACCATACACAGCATTGGCTTCTTTCTTACCGCCAAAAGATCTCTTCGCAACATTTGAGGATGACTCTACCTGAATCTTTCCGCTCTTGATATCTGCTTCAATGCGCTCTTCTGTCAATATCAGCTTGGTGAATCCGGCTGAAGAGTTTCCAATCAGATGATTGAAGAATGGTCCTGTTAGTGTTCCCATGAACATATCAACCAACTCCCTATTGGACAAGGGTGGCTGAACTTTGCCTGCTAGATCTCTCCATTTCTGAGCATATTCTTTGAACTTCTCATCGCGAACCATAGACATGCTTTGTAGTTGCATGCGAGTGGGCTCCAATTCAGCATTTTACTCATATTTCCTGTATAAAGCATCCGCTAAGTCACTCCAAGTACGGATATGGTCACTATCTAGCTGATAATACCACTCCAATTGAGTTCCGGACAAACTCTCTTGGAAATAATGCATCCATAACTTTCTGTCATCAGTGTGGGGGTTGATCTTCTGAACATAGGACTTCAAATGCAGCTTCGGACAAGAAATGCCATCATATTTGGCAAAAGTAGGAACCTTGAACTTAGGAGGAATCACCACACCAGGAACAAGACTCAGATCATCAAAATTCAGCCCTGACATCTTCATATTTTCCACAGGATTCAGACGGTCTTCAAGCTGTTTGTATTTGTCATCCTCATAAGAGTACTGATCATTCTCATAATCTTCTTCCTTCTTCTCAGGCTCACGCTGGTCATCTTCGTTGCCCTTGACACTTCCCTCAGTCTTGACACTCCCTTCTGAGAACTCTATCCCGCTAACCACCTTGGGACCACCTTTGTGACGTCTTCCCATGTTGAGAACGCCAATGACCTTCTTCTTTTTGTTGATGAGCTTCTTCAGATCTTCTTGGCCTTGGACCAAGTTGGTGAACATCTCCTGGAACTGAGCATTCTGAGCCTGGAGATCTTTGACAGTCTGTTCAAGAGCCATTTCTGCTAAAATAAATAGCGAGAAAATAAGAAAACCAATCTTCAATGTACATGTTATGAAATGTTATGCCATGATATGCAATGTTTATGCAATGCAATGCAATGTTTTCAAGGACCTTATGAATTTAAATTTGTTAAACAAGCATGAACAAACATTTATTAGTTCTCTTTTTATTCTTTTTCTTTTTAAGTACAAAAGATAGTTCAGAAAAATAAAAGAACAAAAATCCTAAAGCTCTAAGTCTCCTATGGGCGCTTCCTCTTGGTGCCGAGGTAGGCATTGATGTTCCGCTCCTCGTGAAGTAGCTTTGTCAACTCTAGCACTTTCTTTTCGCTTGCATAGCACTGAGCTTCGAATGTATCCCTTTCTTCTTTTAGTTGAATCCAGGATCTCTTCAAATCTTCAAAATCAGTAGGCATGTCGGGATGGAGAACAGTATAGGGTACGTCACCTATAGTAACAGGTTCCATAATTACTGGTAGAACATGCGTGAATGGCATCATGAGGTTTTGAGTTGGAGCTCGCACCCATTTGAGGTAAGGTTCCCAAGGAATGGAGTTTTGGTGTCCCAAAGTCTTGGTATCAGTCTTCTTTACCATGCCCCAAGCGTGTATGAACCTTCGTCGGTAATTCTGGAGATCGTGGTTGTAATCGAACACAATATCTTGGAGAAGTATATCGTGAGGACCATCTCTTCGAGCATAACCAAACTGACGTAGAGCTAGAGAATGGTTGTAAGTGATACCTCCTCTTATACCAAGGAGTGGTACATAAAGAATTCTCCACAATGCTCAATGAATGTGAAGTCTTTTTGAGAGAAAAGGCACCAACGGATGTCCGAATGAGAGGGTGACATCAGTCTTTGAGACCATTTCAATATTTGCTCGTTCTTCAAAACTGATGGAGGAAGGTGCGAAATAAACCACCTGGAAAGTAACGGTATGCAACACATGAGAGTTCCTTGTCTTTTGATAGTACGAGTGTGGAGAGAATGTAGAATATCTCCAAGTAAGGTAGGCACAGGATTGTGAGTAAGGAATATCTTGATGGCGTTGACATCTATGAATTGATCTGAGTTAGGAAATAGAACCAAACCATAGATTAGCAAGGCCACAACGTCTTCGAATGCATGGAAACTCATAGCTTTGAGGAATTCTCGGGCTTTCTTTATTAGGAACTTAGCAAGTAAACCCTTAACTCCGCTTCTTGTTTCCCAATTGTCTTCAATGTCTGACCGCTTCAGATGTAACGCTGATGCGATGTCTTCGTACTTAGGAACCTTTTCTAGACTGGTGAATGGCATTTGATAAAGAATAGGTATCCTAAGTAGCTTAGAGAACTCTTCCAAGGTAGGAACCAACTGATAATATGGGAATGTAAAGCAATGGTGTTTCGGGTCAAAGAACTGGAATAAGACGTGCATCATATCTTTTTCAAAACCGGAGATAACCAAGTCAAGTAGATAACCATGTCTTTTGATGAACTAAGCATGATCGAGAATCTCTGAAACCAATTCTTTGAGCTGAGAAGGTATACCCATGAAGTTGATTCGGATAGTCTTTCTAGAAGTCATAATCCCTACAAAACAGAGCAAAGATAAATCCCTAGGTCCTTGAAATAGTTAGAAATGATATACAATGCGACGATGTCATGATGTCATGTTTAGCAAGCACAAACAATTCACACAATAGCCCTAGGTTTAAGGCTTGCATGAGGTATAGGCGTTTACCCTACCAAAAGTTTGAGTTGGTTCATCCTGTCCTATAATAGTAACCGGGTTCTAGGAATCTCATATCATTGATATTTCTCGTAGGCGTTTATTTCAATACGACTACCAAGTGGTCGACCGAAAATATCCCAAAAGTCTGATCTTAATGAGCGTAGCATTGAGTATCAGCCAACCTTAGTCTGCACCAAAGTCGGCCATCTCACTACCTTCTAATGGCCAAGATGGGTCAATTAAGGTTCTAAAAGTTGAGTTAGTGTTGATGACACCACGCAGAAGCCAAATACTATCCTCAACTTGGAAATGAAGAGTATTAGGACATCCAAAGTGTCACACTAACGTAGCCATCATGTTGACCGTTTCAGTATACGCCTAACGGTCGCAACGATCTATTGCTACTTACCTAAAGGAAACCTGGATCCGGGTGTAGGATCCCCCACAAGTATAATACCCAAACAACCCTTAAAGATAAAGCATACAAGTCAAACAGAAAACAGTAAAAATGATCTAAAAATCCCTAAGGTATTCTCTCTTTAGGGTGTATCCCCGGCAGAGTCGCCAGTTCTGTAATACGGTGAATCGACTTTGAGAATTTGTTTTGCTTTTTATTGCAAAAAATGTTGCGGATAGCAAGAGTCGCCACCGACTTTTCTTTTATCCAATTAAGGAAAGGTGAAAATAACAGGAAAAGACCTTCGTTAGATTCTGAGTAAGGGAGAAGGTTATGAAAAGGGAAGGTATTAGCACCCCTTTCCATCCATAGTTATCTACGGGCTCTTAGTTGCTCTTAGATCATTTTCAAAAAGTGCTTTCTGTGTGTTTGACAAAAAATGTTTTGAAAAAGGCATTTCGCTTTAACTTTGAAATGATTCATGTAGGAATGTATAGAAAGTGTTCGGAAATGTTTCATTTTGAAAAGAGTTTGAACTTTGACAAAAGTGTGTGGTGTGAAAAGTATTTTGTTTGAGCAAGCAACTAAAAGTCTTATCACCTACTCAGAATTGGTCGTTTTCGTGTTGTTTTACGTTCCTTTAGAATAGTGTTATCCATACCATTAGTTGGTAGGGAACCCTATTCGTTGGATGTAGAAGGGATATTCGAATGGACATCAGATGGTCATAGAAGGCAACTCGTAGGAAGTATCCTAGCACATTCGATGGGACGATCATCACTTTTCATAGGCAACAATCGAGGGACGAGATCATGTATTCGTAGGCGACATCGTGGGTCTATGATCTTTGTATCGAAGGGACTATGATGATATATTTCTTAGGCAACGGTGCTAGGATACCTCTACGTTTGAGGGACTTGACCACTTGTATTCGTAAGGCAACGAGAGAGAATTACCCTAAGGGGTGCGTGTGTGAAAGAGTGTGTCAAATTTAGATATATGTTATCTTGAAATTATGAGTGATCTATGTCCAATTTTATCTTGCCATACACGCCTAATTACAAGCAGTTTATAGGGTGAGGAAAATAAATTGCGGAAAGTAAAGTGCGGAAAAGTAAAATCCTACACTATTACATGGCTTTGGGACAGATACATAATAGAGGTGCGGAAAAATAAAAGTCCTAATTAAACTATTACATCTCATAGGCAGTTACATAATATTGAAAAGAAAAGCGAGAAAAATCGTCTGAAACGTTACAACCTGTAAGCAGATACATAATCGGAAAATACGAGAAAATTGTATAAGAAGAAAAAATGTTAGTAAAAACATGATTTTTGAATGAGGAAAAAAGTTTTAGATTAGTAATGACAATAAGATGATAAGATAATTTTTTGGTAATTTTCTGAATCGATTTCGATAATTAAAAGCAATTAAAAGTCAATTTAATGGTTAATTAACGATTAATTAAAATATGCATGCAAAAATATTAATTTTAATGTCAAAAATTAAATAAACATTTTTCTGATTAAAATGGAAAAGGAAAATATTTTTGGAGTTTTTTAAATGCATGAGAAAAATATTTAAAGATAAATTAAAATAACATGAAAATATTAAAAGAAAATATAAGAAAACTGTTAGTTTTGTAAGTATAAAAAAATATTTGTCATAGCCAGGGCTCAAACCCAAGACATCCAAGGAAAACACGCGCTACCTTCACCACTAGGCCAAACTGCATTTGGTGTTAGGATAATGAAACAAAACGTTTTTAAACGAATTCGCTTCCTGGGAATCAGAAACACGCGCGAAGATCTTCATCTTCTTCGTTTGAATTTTCAAACAGTTAGCGTCGGCTTAGTTCGACGCTAAGGCCCCTATAATTTTCCAAAATCTCACACAAGCAATATAAATTAGTTATGGATACATGAATCGATTGCAAACATCATTCTAAACATGATGGTGGTACTGGTTTCGTCCAATTTTACGTATTTAGGGAAGCCCTAAAACGAAGCAGAAAACCCTAGCCATGGCATCTCGTGTTTTTGGTACCTAAAATGCAATTAAACTATGCAGATAGCTTCGAAACTCCATTCTAAACACAAAGCAAACATTAAAACACGTTAAATATGCATGACACTTAAAAATCGAAATTGAGTTATATTGAACAAACCGAAAACTGAATTGCACGATTCTGAATGGTTTTGTGATTTGTAAGGGTCTGGATCGATTCAGGAGACCTCAAGGAATGCAATGGAATGCTTGGAATCGGTTGAAACAGGCTGAAACTAGGGCTGCCACTTGCTTGAAGAACTCGGTTTTTTTGAGTATGAATAGGGTTCTTTGAGGAAATTTTCTGTTCTTTTTTCATGTGTAGGCATTGTGTATATATAGTAGATGGATCTAGGTCAGAAATCAAGAGCAAATAATGAATCAATCAATGTAAAAAAAATTGATTTGGTATGAAACCAAATCTTTCCTTTTGGATCCAATTTTCATCAATTCTCTTGCCAATCAATGTTAATTTCGAAATTGCCATCTTTTATGAGTTGCTTGGACCTCAAGAATGAGAGAAAAATCCAATTTGCATTTAATTTTGATTTTCTACCTTTTATTTTAATTTAATTGGCTTTTAAATGATTAAACTCCAAATTAAATAGAAAAATAAAGATAAAATTCGTGGCCTTGGGCTTGGAGGTTCCAAATTAGCTGAGGAATAAGTTTGAACCAAGACAAGTTAGGCCCATTTGCAAAATTTTGGATTTTGACAAGTATTTCTCTTTGTGCACCTCTTCAAAAATGCCCAACTTGTACAAGGTGTATCTTGCTCAATTTTTATCAGTTTTGGGTGTTCTTGGACTTTTTAAAAAGCTCTAGATGTACTCTAATCAACCTCTTTGGTTTCATCTCAATTGGAGTTTCCATGCTCAATATCACTTCAATATAAAAAGTTGACTTTTTGTTGACTTTGAAAAAGACCTGTAATGTTTTGATCCATATCTTCAAAATGAAGCATTTTCTGACCATGCTTGTGAGACATGAAGTTGTAGAGAATTGAATTCTCTTCAAATGAGAGATGGTGGAAAATTTTTTGATAAAGTATGAGAAAGTTATGCTCAGTCAAAGTTCAGTTGACTTTTCTCTAGAAAACCCTAATTTGGAAAGTTTGACTTTTGATCAAATCTTGAGTTTTCTTGATGAATCATGATCAACCCTTGATCAAATGATGAATATCACTTCAAAATATGGATGTTGACCAAAAATCATGAAGTTTGACTGTATGTTGACCACAATTGACTTTTTGTCCAATACAACTGATTTTCAACCATCTGAGCAATTGTTTGAGGAAACTTGACTTGTAAGGCTTGAAACTTGACATGGAGATTCTTTGAAGCATATGAGGAGGTATGATGACCATTGGAGATGTTGGAAGTCCATTTTGATCTGAGAATTGCCAAACCCTAGTTTGGGTTGATTGTCTAGGAAAGGGTTTGTCTGACCAACCCTTGGGGAATCCTTGAGTATGGAGGTATGAAATGCCTTGAGAAGTAGGAGGGCAAATTTTGGGGTATGACATAGGGTCCCATAAGTTCTGGCAAGGAACGATGACCCAACTTCCAGAAGTTCTAGAAAGAGTGAGCCAGAAGTTCTGGGACGAACTTAGTCAGAAGTTCTGACAAAAATCATTTTTTTTCATTTTATTTATTTTCTTTTTAACTAATTTATTTTCTTTTCAATTATCTTTTAAACTATTTTCTAAAACTCTAAAAAATGTTTAATTTTAGATTTAGGTTCCAAAAACCTTTATTTAATTTTTGACACAAAAACATTTTCTTTTCATTTAAATAATTTTTCTAATTAAATACTAATTAATTAGAATTAGGTTTTTCGTTCATTAAAATCAATCACAAAAACTCCAAAAAATAAATTTCTTTTTCTAGTAATTAGGATTACTAACATAAAACTTTTTTCTATTAATTTCCAAAATATTTTCACTAACATTTTCTTATTATTCTAATTGTTTATTTATTATTCCGTATTTAAATTCTAGAACGGTTGTATAGGTTGCAAATTCTTTATCATGTAATAGCGTAGGATTTACTTTCCGCACTTTAAATTTCTGCCTTTACTTTCTGCATTCCTATATTATGTACCTGCCCCAAAGCCATATAATAGCGTAGGACCTTTACTTTATGCACTTTACTTTCCGCAATTTACTTTCTGCACATATTTAATTGTTAGTAACTAGGCGTGTATGGCAAGATTAAAATCAAGCAATATAGATCACTTCTAACACAAGATAAAATATATGAATACAACACACTTTCACACATGCACTCAGCTTAGGGTATCCTCTCTTGTTGCCTTATGAATACATGGTCATGTCCCTCGAACGTGGGGATATCTTAGCTAAGACGCTTACAAATAAATCATCATGGTCCCTTCGATACAAAGATCATAGTCCCTCAACGACCTTCGATGTTGCCTATGAATACATGATCTCGTCCCTCGATTGTTGCCTACGAAAAGTGATGATCGTCCCTACGAATATGCTAAGGTATCCCTACAAGTTGCCTTCTATGACCATCTGATGTCCCTTCGAATGTCCCTTTACATCCAACGAATAAAATTACCTACCAACTAATGGCATGGATAACTTTATTCTAAAGGAAGCAAAATAACACGGAAACGACCATTCTGAGTGGGTAATAAGACTCTTTTGCTTGCTCAAATCAAAATACTTTTTACACCTCACACTTTTTTCAAAAATCTTTCCAAAAACACTTTGTATACATTCCAGCGTGAATCATTACAAAGTATTTTCCAAAACAAAACATTTCCAAACACTTCGTATACATTCCAGCGAGAATCATTACGAAGTCAAAGTGAAATCCCTTTTCAAAATATCTTTTCAAACACACACAGAAAGCAATTTATAAAGTGAGCTAAGCAATTAAGAGCCCATAGATACCTACATATGGAAATGGTTCTAACACCTTCCCTTTTCAAAACTACCTCCCGTACTCAGAATCTAACGAAGGTCTTTTCCTGTTCTTTTCGCCTTCCCTTAATTGGATAAAAGAAAAGTCAGTGGCGACTCTTGCTATCCGCAACATTTGCGATAAAACGCAAAACAAACAAGTCAGTTCTCCCACCGTATTACAACTATATTCATAAGGGAATTCTCTTATTAAAATTTATTGACACAGACCATCAATGGGCTGATGTCTTTACAAAACCCCTTGCTGAAGATAGGATCAATTTCATTTTGAGACATCTCAGCATGGAATTATGCCCAAAATGAATAGTTTAAGTCTATATGTTTATCCTTCAGAGTATTATATTTTTTGAACATCTGACTAGTTATCCTTCAGTAGTAAGAGGGGTAATAAAATTAGGATATATCAAGAAGATCTGAAAGATGATTCAGCTCGAGATACATGCATCTAGCTCACCATATCAACAACTATCAACCTTAATCATTAAGTCATGTTTAGAAAATGAACACGTGTTCAAAAGCTGATAGACAAAAACGGTTGAGTTGATGCATTGAGGCGCTGGTCACATCGGTAACTGTTCACTAAATCTTCACGCTATCTCCCTTGTCCGCAATCTTAATTTTTTTAATCATTACTTTTGGGCCTTAAATACACTTAATTGCATTTTTTCAAGAATTTTTTTCTATATATACTTCGTCTTTTCTCTATTTTAAAATTCACAATTTCACTCAAATCATTTGCTATTTTTTTCCTCTTTTGAAAACCCTTATTTTCAAGCATTCTCTCTTCTTCTAAAAACCATAAGTCTAAGAACAATGGCTTCATCATCCCATCAACAACAGAAACAACAGCCTCAACCCACCTCCAACGAAGAAGTTTTCACCAATCCTCAAAGAACGTTACTCACTCCTTGGAGCAATCTTGAAGTTCTTTGTGAATTTCTTGTGGATTTTGAAAGCATGGAGGAAAATGGGTATGATCTCCTTGAAGTGGAATTTCAAGGTTGGTCCCCGTATTTTGATTGTTTGATTGGTCTAGTTTTTCCAAAGTTCGCGAAGGAATTATGGATTCATGCTTCGTGTAACACCCTAATATTTCGATTATTAAATAATTCATTTGTTTATTGCTTTGGATTGTGACTACTTCATTTGTTTGTAGGAATTGTCCTATTGTGATTTTTGGTAGAGGTTTCGGTATGGATTTAGTGTGCCTACCGTTAGAACAACTTGATATCATCCTCGGAATGAACTGGTTGGAATTCAACTAGGTTCATATCAACTGTTTTGAGAAGACGGTTAGTTTTCCTGAAGTATCTAGTGTTGAAGATTTGACTATGTCTGTTAAGCAGATGAATGTAGCTGTTAATGATGGTGGGATAATGTTTATGTTGTATTCTTCGACGGAAGTGAAAGTAAAAGCTAAGAGTAATGAATTACAAGTTGTGAATGAATTTCCAGAAGTTTTCCCGGAAGATGTTAGTGAATTTCCACCTGAGAGAAAAGTGGAATTTGCTATAGATTTGATTCCTAGAACTAGTCTGGTGTCGATGGCGCCTTATTTCATGTCGACATACGAATTATTTGAATTGAAGAAGAAATTAGAGGAGTTACTTAAGAAGAAGTTTATTCGTCCTAGTGTTTTACCGTGGGCTGCTCCTGTGTTGTTGGTTAAGAAGAAAGAAGGTTCGATGAGACTGTGTGTTGATTACAGACAGCTGAATAAAGTTACGATCATGAATCGGTTGATGTATCAACTGGTTGGAGCTTATGTATTCAATAAGATTGATTTAAGGTCTGGATATCATCATATTCGTGTGAAGATAGAAGATATTCAAAAGACTGCATTTAGAACGAGGTATGGATATTATGAGTATTTTGTTATGCCGTTTGGAGTTACTAATGCACCTGGTGTTTTCATGAGTATATGAATAGGATATTTCACCCTATCTTGATAAGTTTGTGGTAGTTTTTATTGATGACATTCTGATCTACTCAAAGAGTGATGAAGAGCATGCAGAACATCTTAGAATTGTGTTAGAGTTGTTGAACGATAAGAAGCTCTATGCGAATTTGTCTAAGTGTGAATTCTGGTTGAGTGAAGTAAGTTTTCTTGGTCATGTGATTTCCAAGAATGGTATTGTTGTTTATCCTTCAAAGTTAGAAGCGGTATCTTAGTGGGAAGCGCCGAAGAATGCTTATGAAATCCGTAGTTTTCTTGGTCTTGCAGGTTACTATAGGAAGTTTATTGAAGGATTTTTTAAGTTAGCTTTGTCGTTAACTAAGTTGACGAGGAAAGGGCAAGTGTTTGTTTGGGATTTTGAATGTGAAAAAGGTTTCCAAGAGCTGAAGATGAGATTAACTAGTGCTCCGATTTTGATTTTGCCGAATCCGACGGAGTCTTTTGTTGTGTACTGTGATGCTTCACTGATGGGTTTAGCTGGTGTTTTGATGCAGGATAAGTAGGTAGTAGCTTATGCTTCAAGACAATTGAAGATTCATGAAAGGAATTATCCGACTCATGATTTGGAATTGGCGGCTGTAGTGTTTGTTCTGAAGTTGTGGAGGCATTATTTGTATGGATCTCGATTCGAGGTATTCAACGATCATAAGAGTCTGAAGTATCACTTCGACCAGAAAGAGCTCAATATAAGGCAGAGAAGATGGTTGGAATTTCTGAAAGATTATAATTTTGGTTTGAATTACCATCCTGGTAAGGCAAACGTGGTTGCAGATGCGTTGAGTAAGAAGTCCTTGCATATGTTTATGTTGATGGTACGTGAATTGGATTTAGTTGAGAAATTTAGAGACTTGAGTTTGGTATGTGAAAACACTCCTAATAGTGTTAAGTTGGGTATGTTGAAGTTGACTAGTGCTATTCTTGATGAGATTTGAATCGGGCAGAAATCTGATGTTGTTTTAGTTGATAAATTGACGTTGATCAACCAAGGTCAAGGAGGTGAATTCTGAATTGACGAGAATGATGTTATGAGGTTTGGTGATAGAGTTTGTGTTCTGGATATTGCTGAAATTTGGAAGAGTCTCCTTGAAGAAGGACATCGTAGTGGATTGAGTATTCATCCTAGTGCTACTAAGATGTATCATGACTTGAAAAGGTTGTTTTGGTGGCCTGGAATGAAAAAGGAAATTGTTGAGTTTTTCTATGCTTGTTTGGTTTTTCAAAAGTCGAAGATTGAACATCAGAAGCCGTTTGGATTGATGGAACCATTGTTTGTTCCGGATTGGAAATAGGATGGCATTTCTATAGATTTTGTGTCTGGTCTGCCGAGGACAGCGAAGAATTGTTATTCTATTTGGGTTATTATTGATCGGTTGATGAAGTCTGCTTATTTTATACCGATGAGAATGGATTATCCGATGGAGAAGTTGGCTCAGCTGTATGTTGAGAGAATCGTGATTTTACACGGTATTCCTTCTAGTATTGTATCGGATAGAGATCTGAGGTTTACATTGAATTTCTTGATAGGGTTGCAAGAAGCCTTGGGTACTAAGTTGAGGTTGATTTCTGCTTATCATCCGCAGACAGATGGTTAGACGGAGAGAACAATTCAGTCGTTAGAGGACTTGTTGCGAGCTTGTGTGTTAGAGAAAGGTGGAGCTTGGGATAATTACTTACCTTTGATTGAGTTTACCTACAACAATAGTTTTCATTCGAGTATTAGTATGGCTCTGTTTGAGGCATTGTATGGTAGGAGGTGTAGGACACCGTTGTGTTGGTACGAATCTGGAAAAAGTGTTGTGATTGGACCGAAGATTGTCCAACAGACTTCTGAGAAGATTAAGATGATTCAGGAGAAGATGAGAGATTCCCATAGTCGTCAGAAGAGTTATCATGATAAGAGGAGGAAGAATATCGAGTTTAGTGAAAGAGATCATGTGTTTATGCGAGTTACTCCTATGACTGGTATTGGTCGAGCCTTGAAGTCAAAGAAGTTAACTCCGTGTTTTATTGGTCCGTTTCAGATTACGAAGAAAGTTGGAAAAGTTGCTTATCAGATTGATTTACCGCCGTCACTTGCGAATTTGCATGATGTATTCCATGTATCTCAGTTGAGGAAGTACATCGTTGATCCGTCTCATGAGATTCAAGTAGATGAAATACATGTACGAGATAATCTGACTGTTGAAGCATTGCCTGCGAGAATTGAGGATCGGTAGTTGAAGCAGTTGCGAGGTAAAGAGATATCTTTGGTGGAAGTAGCTTGGGGAGGACCAGCAGGTGGTAATGTTACTTGGGAGTTGGAGAGTCGGATGAATGACTCTTATCCCGAACTTTTCGCCTAAGGTATATTTTCGAGGACGAAAACTCTTTTAGTAGGGGAGAGTTGTAACACCATAATATTTCGATTATTAAATCATTCGAATTTTTAATTATTTATTTAATTAGACATTTAATTATTTGTATTTTGAGATTATTGGAATTAATTAAATAAGTGAAATTGGATTGTGGTGTAAAGATACAGTGGGGGGTGTAGTAAAAGACTCTAAATCCTATTATTTGTTATTATTATTATTTTAGAATAATAAGGAACAAAGAAAGGAAAAGGAAGTGTGAAAGAAATTAGGAATATTTACCGTACGTGAGAAGTGCAGAGAGAACAAGAGAAGAAGAACCGAAACTCTCAAGGAATCAAGAAATTCTCACAGGCAAGGGGTGATTTCTCTAAATTATTATGCCTTATAGGTTTTGAGATCAATAGGATTGATTGAGCATGTTAGGAATCCCAATTTAGGATTTTCTAGGTTTGTAGAATTGGTCCCTAATGTTGTCGAATTTCATGGAATTGAACCAATTGTATGATATAAGATTGTTAAGAATGGTTGAATTGTGCTACTTGGCATTATGTTGACGTTTATTGGATGATTCTGGTGTTAATTGATGTTGTAATTCTTAATGGAATGTTGGAATTGAGTTATAAACAACATGCTGTCAAAACCTGCATTTTCTGCTACTGTAGGTCGCAGGAACCGGTTCCTGTGTGGAAGAAACCGGGTTCCTGGTACAAAATTCCAGAGGATGGGAATTCTGTGTCTGAGGAACCGGTTACTCCTGGGGAGGAACCGGGTTCCCTGTGTAAAAATTGCAAAGAAAACTGACTTTTTAAGTAGGAACCGATTACTCCTGGGGAGGAACCGAGTTCCCCATACAAATTTCTAGAGGGCGTGTTTTCACATAGTGTGGGAACTGGGTTCTCCCTGGGAGGAACCGGTTACCACTGTAACTTTTGAAAAATAACTAAACTTTAAAAATCCGTAACTTTCAAACCGTAAGTCCGTTTTAGTCGCCGTTTTGGACGTTGTTTCTTAAATAAAATGCTATATTTTATAAAATGAAGAAAATGACTATAACTTGATTTTATTTTGAAAATGTGTTGATTTTCCGATTATGCGGTTCGTTATTTTGTGCATAGTTGGTGTACATACAACGGTGTATCCATGATAATTGATTTAATCAGGTTTTGGTGGATGAAATGCATGTTTATGCTGTTTGATGTGTGCATGGTAAATGATGATATCATGTTTTGGTTTGATCATGGTTTATGACGTTTGATGTGATCCTAATCTGTATTGAATATTGCATGTTTTATGATGTGCATGCATATACATTTTGGTGGTAGTTAATTCCCATTGTGCAGAATTAGTGAGTATTGCCAATAACCGTTCCTGGGTGATTATGGGTAGTGAGGCTGGATTCATGTCCGGGTGATTATGGACGAATCGATGTGTGTGACTTAGTTCACTTTTTGGTACCACATGCATAGAGACTTGCATTGCATTTTGTGTGAATTATAACATGATAGGATGGTTTCCTGTGTTACAATTTGTTTGCCATGTTTGGATGCATGATTATGGATTGAAATGGTGAAAATTGACTTATCTGATTATGCTAGAAAGGGTGGATTAATAACTTGAGATATTTTGTTGATTTGAGAAACTTATAATGCATTTTAATTATGATGAAGTCTCACCCTTACTTTGATGATTTCAGATTGAAGTTTAGTGGCTTAGGAGCTGGTGAGGATGGCTCATTGAGCTGTGCATTTTTCTTATTATGTGTTGGTGTCATGCTCTAATTTCGAACACTGGGGAACATTTGGTTTAGAGTTATACTTAAACTTTGTTATTTCATTTAAATTATTTTTGGATAATTGTTGGTTTTGAATTTATCCAAATTTGAGAATAATTTCCGTTGTGTTGAACATGTTAGTTTCTTGATTTAATTGAATTTGTTCTTCAGTAAAGTATGACATCTATTTGAATTTATTTTTATCAATTGTGACGCTCTTTATTTACATGTCAACTATGAATTAATTATATAATTGCGGGGTATTTTAGAAGGGTGTTACACTTCAGTTTCTCAAAATCAAGTTACTTCGTATGTGCTGGGGAAGAAGATAGTCATTACTAAAGATCTCATTGGAGAATTTATTGGTCATGATGGCAATGCAGTCAAATGTACTGATATGGCAGAGAAAACTGGCTCTGACCTAGCTACAGTTTCTCAAGAAATTTTTACTTCTAGGCAACCGTCAAACAAAATCAAAGATCTGAAGGACCACTTCAGAATTTAGGCTATGATAATTCTGGGGTGCATCAATCACAGGAAACCTTCAAGTTCTGATGACTACATCAACATTGATCAGTAGTTCCTCCTCTAATTCATTGCAACAAAAACAAAAATTCATATCCCACACAGTCTTTTCAATCATCTGAAGACAAGTTTCAAGGAAACAAGAGAAGGAGAAAGAACCAAAAGAGATTGGATTCCTCGGGGAAGGCTTATCTCAGATATTTTGAGAGAGAATCAGCAGATCGATCATCTGAGTGAAGCCAAACTGGTAGATGATTTGAACCCAATCGTTGGGAAACCTCTCAACGCGAAAAATCTCAAGAAGATGAAAATCATAACCTCTCTCAAAAAGAAACCCACAGCTGTAATGAACGAAAACGTCTCAGTCAGAAGAATCCCTCTGCAAAACTTCCCTATGTTCTCAGATATTGATGCTACGAGACCAGATATTATTTATCAATATCTGCAAACTTGCAAAGAAGATAATAATGATCCTAATATCAATATTCTAGATATTCATCAACAAGCTCCAGTTGTTGCTATCGCAAAATCCAAGAAGAGAAAAGTAGCTGATGAAGGCACCTCTCAGAAACAACAAAAAGTTGCCAAGAAGAAAGGTAACTCATATTTTGTTTCTGTTTTTGAACCAATTTTGACACCAACATCTATTCCATCTTCTCCTCCCAAAAATTTCGTACCAGAAAACTCACTAGAAACTCTTGATGACTTTGATATTGAAATTAATACCTTCGTTCCTGTTACTGAACCAATAACCCATCCTTAACCAGAACTTGCCAAAGTTTTGTCTGATATTGAAACCTTTGACTCTGCCCTTGAAACACAACCAGAAAATGCCACCTCTACTACTCCATAGTCTCCTCATGCTCCCCAACCAGAAAATCCAAAAGAATTTTCTGAACCAATACTAGAAAATACCACCGCTACTACTCCATAACCAATTCCTACTCCCCAACCAGAAAATCCAAATGTGTCCTATAATCCCTTCCCATAACTAAATCTCACTATTCCTGGAATCACTTGCCCTCTCAACACTTCACAATCAGATCATAATACTTTCACTATTCCAGATCTTCCATCCCCTTATGAATCCACACCACCTAACTCTCTCAATTCTCCAATTGTCCTCACTGACTCTCCATCCCCTAAAAAATCGCAAGATGATCCCCTCAAAATTGTCATTGATCTTGATGCATGGAATTACCTTCCTAATGCACCAAACAAAATAGTTGTTCCCAAACCAAAACCCCAACCCTCCCAAGAAGATATTGGTGAATATTTATTGATTTTTGGAACAGAAATTCAAGCCTGGTTAACTCTCTGAAGCAGGCTTGTTTGGATAATCTGAATCCAGCAGCGTCTGACTACCTCTGGACTCAGTTCAGAAAATGGTTTATTTTTTAATCTAAGAGGCAGAAGGAGCTTTGTTATGGTCTGGCTCAGCAAAATTTCGGTGAATGGCTGCAGCTTTTTGAGAGCACATTGCCCAACTTAAGAATGTCCATAATCTGGTCCTAACTTATGCTCCCTAGGAATCCATAGCAGCAGCGACATCCCTCCAGAAACCTGAGACTCAACCTCTGGTTCTTTTTCAAGACAAAGGGAAATTTGTTGCTGAATCCTCTAAAGCTCCTGCTACTGAATCTCTTGCAACTGCTGATAAGGATGCTTCTCTACCTTCTTCCGTTATTCAAACTTTGGAAGTTTTAAAGAAGGAGAATGAAGAGGTCAGAAAAATATTGGACAAGCAAGATGAAACGAACAAGGAACTCAAGGAGATGATGGGAAAACAAGAAGCTTCAACATTTGAGATCAAAGGGATGTTGGAAGCACTATTCTCAAGCCTTACTCCACCTTCTTAGAACTTAGTTTTCTCACTTTATTTTCTGCAATGTTTTTCTTATCCTGTTTCCATTTAGCAAATTTTCATTTTTGGCATATTTCCTTTTGTACTCCGTTATGTTCCCTTAATGCAATTATCATCTGTTTTGTCTTATTATTTTTCCAATTTAATTTTCTTTTTGATTTATGACAAAAAGGGGGAGAACCTAAGATATTTTGAACATCATAGTTGCTGATAGACTAAGTCTCAAACATTCTGATATCATTCTTTCAATCATTCTGTTTAAGTTCAAAACAAGGAACACCTATTCTCGAAAGCAACTTATGCTACTTAGAACTATCATATTCTAGACGAACACTCTCAGGGAAGTATAATGTATCTAAGTTTATATGAATATTGAACTCAGGGAGAGACCTCTCTTTGTCAAAATATTTATGTTTTATAATCATAAAAAAGGGCGAGATTGTTAGAACATAGTTTGGTTCTACGTCTATTTAAGAAATTTTGATGATAACAAATACTTTTTGATGACAATTATGTTGACTCTGATGGATAAATATCTTGTATAAAACATTGTTGTCCTCTAATTTTATAATGAAGTATACAGATGAAGTTCCAATTTTGGAAGGAAAAGAAGAACAAGTTAAGATTCTGAATTTAGAAGAAGTTTTAATATTATGAAATATAACTTAAAAAGATACGCATGTAAAAACAATCTTCAAGACTATCACGCTCTTTATAAGAAGTTCTGCTATGTTTCAAAACCAAACTCCTGAAAGCACCATGCTGCACTACAAACTCTGATTTCCATGTTATGGTTGCTTAGTTCTGATGCATTACAGAGACTTAAATGGAAATATTTGATGTAACGGCTGATTTCAAACAAGATCTCGTTTTTATGGAAAACGCAATTGATTTCAAATATCATCCTTCCATATGTGGGTTCTATGTCTCCAACGGGTTGAATTTCATCACTCTTATATAAAGCACATTTCTTGAATAAATTACAATAACTCTTACGCGCATACTGAAGAGAAAATTAACAACGAAATCATTTAAATTATCTAGTTTCAATTGTGCTTAAAATATTGTGTAAGACATCATAGTAGTGATACAACTTATTAGAATCATCCCTTATACACAGTTTGTAATTGCTTATACAATTATATTTCCTTGAGAACCAAGTTGTGGTTTATCTCAAGAAGACAAAGGCATTTGTCTTTGTGAATTGTAATCAATTATTGATTAGTGGATTAAGACCTCGTTGAGAGAGGCAAATCACCTTGACGGGTGCACTGCAGCAGTTTGAGTTCAAACGAACCAGGATAAAAATAGTTGTGTCGATTTATTTTTAATTTACAAAAACCCAATTCAAACCGCCTTTCTTGTGTTTTTCAACCTTCAAGCAAGTGTTGACAAAAAATTTTAAAATTTTTAAAAAGTCAGAAAATACTTTTAGAAAATAAAATAAAAGGTGAAATGAACCAAAAATTGCAAAAAATAGTAAAATTAGAAATAAAAATAAAATGAGGTCACCAATATTTGTCAAATGACCATTGGATCCTTCCATAATTTTTCCAGAATTTAAAAATGTCAAAAAGTATTTTTAAACAATTAAAAACATCAAATAAAAGAGAAAAATCATAAAAAAAAATCAAATCCAAAAATAAAATTATGAAAAAATAAAAACCAGAAAGATAATATTTCAAAATATTTTTGTGAATTTTTTCATAATTTTTTAGCCAAAAATGTTTTTTCTATGATTTTTTGAAGTTTAAAATATTTAAAATGTATAATCAAAAAATAAAATAAAATAAAAAGTCAAAAAATATGGACCATTAGATCACAGTCAAAACGCGTGAGTAATCAGATCCAAGGGATCACACACGTTGTGCTTGATAT
Source organism: Vicia sativa (assembly GCA_021764765.1). NCBI lineage: Eukaryota > Viridiplantae > Streptophyta > Magnoliopsida > Fabales > Fabaceae > Vicia > Vicia sativa. The sequence goes on from CM038793.1 coordinate 228,566,707, forward strand.
GGACCTCCTTGGTTTTCACACCGGATCAGAAATTAAAATTAAATTAAAAAAATAAAACAAGGAAATATATCACGCGTTGGATCGAGTCTGACTCACAAAAGTAGTCAGATCCAAGGGCTCTAAAGATACATGCACGATACGAACCACACACCGGATCTAATTCAAAAAAATTACATGTCAAGCCCTGATTGGTTGAAGGCAGTCACGTAGGTCGTCTTCAACCTCCAGCCATCATCCATACACGATTCTCAAATTGTAAAATCAATGTACATAAGTGGTATCCTTGGATTCGTATCTTCAAGATGATCTCAACCATATGCTCGCGAAGAATTTATTTACACTGAGTGAAGAGAAATTTGGAAAAAACTCAAATAATAGAGAACACTTATTTTCAGAAATTCTAGGTCAATACTTAATGAAAATGAAAATGGTGAAGATCACAAGGATCATGGAGATGGGGAGAATACAATAGAACTTGATTTGACACGATTTGATCAAGATTCCTACTTGAACGAAGTTCAATTTCAAATCTCTGAAATTGGACTTGGATAGCACGATTCAAGAATATCCAAGGTACGATTCTTGTTCTGTTAGCTTCAGTGAAGTTCAAGGAAGAAGAATAAGTAGTTAATTTCAAACTAGAAGTGGTCTAATTATGAATTCGAAGTTGCAGAAAATCTGGTTATGAAGGAAGTTTGGCAGAGGTTTTTTGGTTATCAAAGCTTGAGGAAATGAGTGAGGAATGATCCTCTATTTATAGGAGAGTGAGTGGTGATGAAAATGAGAATGAATTATGGTGAATTCGTGCAAAACAAGATGGCTGAAATCACGCCAAACGTGTGACTCGAAGGGCATCAAAACGACTTCATTTCAAGTGTAATTTTCATCAAAACGCATCTGGGCAATTAGTTACACATGTTTAGCATCTAAACTTTGATTAATTCTCCTTGTAATCCAAGTTTACATGTTGTAAATTTTCTAATTCGAAGCAAAATTGATGACATGGAGCCTCATTCAAACATGTAGGGCTTATTGCTCAGGGACCTTTATGGCACAACCTTGGGCTCTTTGGAAAGCTGAGATTGCAAGGCTTACAATGCACTTGGAAAGGTAGAATTTGGCATCTTGAGATAGATGTTATGATCCTTTGAAATCACCAAAAACAAACTGACTTTTTCACACTTAGAAAAATTTCTAAGTTTGGCAAAAAATGACTTATAAAGTTTTCAATCCAAACATGGCCTTCCATTCAAAATTTGCTCTTTCCATTCAAATATGAAATGAATTAGATCTCTCAAAGAGCATTTTTCAAAAAGAACCAACCAAAAACTCCAAAAATTGAGAAAGTTATGGCCTTGTGAAATTGAGGAAAATTTGTGAAATGACCTATAATCTTTTGACTTTTTCAAGAAACTTCCAAACACTTTCAATCTTTGAAACTTAAATGGAGATAAAGTTGACATCTTCAAGATTGTTGTGAAAAAAGAATGACCTCAAGGTGATAAATAATGTTCAAGATATGGTCTCTTGAAGTTGATTGATCAAAAATTGAGAAATTCGTCAAGGACTTGTAATCTTTTGACTTCTTAGGCAAATTTCCAAGCATTATCTCTTCCCAAAAATTGAACTAAGTTGTATTATACATCCTTAGGTTCATTGTGAAAGAAGAATGAGCTCAAGTAGACAAGGGATGACCAAGTTATGTTCCTTTGAAGTCATACAAGATAAATGAAGTATCAATCTAGAGAGTTGGCAATCATAGACCTCCAAAACAATATTCTCATTGTCGCACCCCAAAATTTACCTTACCATCATCCAATTTCACCCTCATTTGGCTCGTAGTTTTTATTCAGGTCAATATTGTGTTTGTTCATGTTTTAAGTTATCTGGGTCCATCTCATAGGATAAGCAATCTAGAAGTTTGGTTTGTGGTTCAAATTTGATCACATGTTTTTACAAGGGTTTTGGTGCTCGCTCCTTCAGAAAGGGAATTTGAAATAAATCATTGAATTAGGGTTTGAACTCATTATCGTTATAGATTTCTTTCTCATCAAATTACAATGTTTTTATGCACTGTAATTCTTGAGAATCAAGTGATTAGAATTTCCATTCGATCCAATTATGGTGTGTGAGAAATCATCTTTCTGAGATGTTACCAAAGGTGATTCAATTGTTGGAAGGTTGGAAAGTTTAGATTTATGTCCAATATCATGTTATCAATTCATGTGCTCAAGAATTTAAGACATTGAGGTTAAAGTCAAGAGACTCCATGTGCAATTGCATCTATGTTTTAAAGAGCATGTTGGTACCATTATCATTTAAGAGCCTTTAAGTTCTTGAAGCAAATGTTACAAATTGATACATGATATGTTGAATTACAAATTTAATTTTAATGTCATTCAAGATTTCAATATACTTTCAATATTAATTCTTATTGGAATCAAGTCCAAATGTGAGGAGATTTTTTCTATTTGACATTTCAAAGTTGAATCTTAAAGGATTGTAAAACTTTAATTTATCTAGAGAATTTTCCATTGTGTTACAAAGAGAATTCAAGTTTATATTCAAAATTCATATGAATGACATTCAAACCAATTTCAAAGGACTTCCAAGTTTACAAGTATGGAATGATTATGTTACAAGATTCCTACAATTTACAAAGAAACTAAGTTCGGAGATTTTACAATGCAAATTCAAATGATTCCTAATCTAATCTTAAGATTACTAGTGAGTTCTTCGATACTTCTCGCAAGGCTTCCAATTCCAATGCTTCATTTGCTTCTTCATGGTGAATCTTCCATCTTTGATCCATCCCCATCACTCAATGTTACATGAAACAAAGAAAGAAAAATATGGTTAGCAATTATAATCAAGAAGTTAAACAAGCATTTCAAAAATGTTTCTATTCAAACTCATCATTAGGGTTTGTGTTAAGGAATCAGGTTAAGGGTTTTTGATCATGTTCAAGCGACTAAGCCTCAGAACTTTAAAGTTCATTCATCAACCACAACCTCCTATTGCAAATCACAAACAAGGTTTGGTTCACAAAAGGAGGTGTGAAGAGGAAAATCAGAGTAACATCATGTTTCCAAGGCAGCAAGCAAAGTAAAGGTTCAACCCAAAAAAAAAAACAGACTATCAAAATGTCAGGACAGTAAAGCCATTTGGAAAAGCACAACAGGTTTATGATCAAGAACAGGCAACATAGGCAACAGGGCAACAGAGCTAGCATCAGAAAAGCAGGATGCTAGTTCCAAAACATTGTTCAAAAAACAAAATATAACAAGCAGAAGCATATAGCCAGAAGATAGCCAGAAACAAAAACATAACCTAGCAACCCATCTGTTCCAAACAGAAAACCAAAATACAGAATACCAGAAAGCCAAAACCAAGAGCAATATTGTTCAACACCATTGTTCCTAAACACCAGCAAGCCATAAACTGAAACACTAAAACCCTAACTCTAATCATCATCTTCCTAAAAACTCAAACCCTTCAGAAAGTATATCTTTCAGAAATCAAGTTTCTGAACTGAGAAGAAGAGAGGAAAAGAAAAGCTTAGAACAATCTCACCAGAAACATCTCAGAGGTGTCATCCTCATCACAATCAAGGGTAAGATCTGCCGCCGTCACCATCGGAACCCTAGGGTTTCGAAAACCCCTTTTTAGATTCTGGCCATATCATTTACCATCTGCAAAACCAAACATCAAATCGAGTATTAGAAGTATAAAACGAGCAGGGAAACGTAAGAAACAAGTGAATCGGAACATATCGCCGCCGCGAGCCACCATCTACCGCCGCGAAGGGCGATTTCTGGCGAGCTCCATGAAAGGAAGACAGAGAGCCATCGCGAGAGGATGAGAACAGAGAGCAATCGAGAGAGACGAGATGGTTTCTGTGAGTGAGAGGTTCTGTGAGTGAGAGAGGTCGCGAGAGAGATGATGAGAGGTCACGAGAGAGATAACGTGAGAGGGTGAGAAATCGAGAGAGAAGCAGATTTTTTTATGTTTTCTTTTTTAATCATGTTTAATCCTTTTTTAAGTTAATGTTAGTTTTAGTATTTAGTTTAAACTATTTTTATTTTATTTTTTAATTAATTTATTTTAAAGAAAAACATAGTTTAGTGTTATTTTAAACTATTTTTTAGGATTAGTATCTTTTGTTAGTTAATTAGAAAATAATAATAGGTTAATATATAGTTTAATAAAATATTTAGCTTAAGTTTATTTGGTTAGTCATGGTGGTGACACTTGCACCACCCTTAGTTAAGAAAATCTTTTTTATTATTAATATGCTATCTTCATGATACCCCTGCCATCTCGTCGTCTGTTTGCCTCAAAGTTTTTATTGGTCTCCTGATCAAGCGGTTTTATTGGTCTCTTAATCAAGCGGTCAGATCTAAATTTCTATGACGCGTTTTCTCCTGGTACTCCATGCGAGATTTTTCTGAAGGCTTATTGGGCCCTTTATTTGGGCTCAAGAGTGTTATCTCTGGATTTCTTTTCGCATCTCCCAGATTGCTTCATACAGGCTAATTCTAAACTCTCATCTTTTAATTTATTTTATTTTATGCAAATGACTTAATTTTTGTTCGATGTATTAAATAATAATTAGTTATGATAGTTTTTATTTGATAATTTATTGATTAAACTATTAGTTGATTTTTTATCAAATAGAAAAAATCTATTCTAATAATTATTTAAATTTTTGATTGTATTGTGTGATAATGGTTTATTTATTCGCTTATATTGTATTTATTCACCGTTGTACACTTCGCACGCATCGATATAAAATTAATCCGATCTTTCTTTGATTGGCTCATAAGCCAATTTCTTATAGTTGGGGATGGGCATGGTCATCCTCACGAGGTTAACTAAAGCCCTTGTTGCTTTAGTTAATCATAACCCAAAAATAACATTGGTCCATATACCAACCTTCCATGCACCAGGGTCTCATAGTTGAGGATAGGAGCACCTATCCTCACGAGATTAATTAAGTCCATATACTTAATTAATCATAACCCGATTCCATTTCTCTCTTCTATGCGTAACAAATCTTAAAACACTTTCAAAAGATCAAATTACTTAATTGAACTTGTTTTCCTAAATTGATTTTCAAAAAAAACATTTAGATGGGGTTTGTTTAAATCGTTAGATGTTAGCCTAGTGGTTTAAACAAATTTGAATTTTTTTTTAGGTTGTTAGGTGATAGCCTAATAAGTTAAAAAACTTCTACCCATGTTTTAATAAACAAAAACTTAGTGTTGTGACATTCGATTAAATTGTTGGATGATAGTCCGACGGTTTAATTGAATTTAAAGTATTTGGGTCGTTAGACGATAGCCTAATGATTTAAATACTTTTATTCGCACACTAAATAAATGTGAACTTTGCTTCACTTCACCGTTTTCGTAATAAAGATTTTGGATGAGAGATGATTGGTTGAACTTGCTCGCCAATTTCGGGTACTTGAATCATTAGATGATAGCCTAATATTTCAGTACTTGTCATCCACAACTTAAAATCAACTCAACTCACTCAAATTCTTTTATCGCTCATACGCGATCATCAAAACTCTTTTCTTATAAAGAGTGTGCAATAGCTATTTCAAATATGAATGAGGACTTAAGCTTTTCAAACAAACTAAACAAGTCTAAATTCGAGCATTTGAAATGTCTAATGCACGATTTTTCTTATAAAATCAACACAACCAATAAAAACCTTTTTAAGAGGAACTACGGAGTTTTGAATTTCCCATTGCACAAGGGAATACGTAGGCACACGGTTCCGAAACCGTGCCAAACTCAAAATAATAATAAACAAATTCCGTTCCTTTTATTTTTCGATTATAACTTAGAAATTAGCGAATATACACACACTTAGAATTAAATGGGTCCCATCGAGTACGATGGATGTAAGAGGTGCTAATACCTTCCTCTTACATAACCGACTCCCGATTCCATGTTTTTTGGTCGTAGACCGCCTTATCCGCATCTGTGGGGTTTTATCTATATTTTCCCGTTCTTTTTTAGAACAAATAAAATTAGGTGGCGATTTCACTGTTTTCTAAAATTTATTGATTTTTGAAAAAAACGAGTTGCTTCACTCATCACTTAAACTCCTTGGATCAAAACATATTCATATTATAAGTCCTTTCAAGAATCAAATGACTTTGAAATCATCCACAAACTTCATGCAAACAACAAGATATGATCCTCAGAAGTCCAAAACCCTAATTTCAAGATAGATGGCCATAAGATGGAGAATTATTCAAATTTGATGATCTCTTTCAATCATGAAGCATGCACTCAAGATAAGAGGCCATAGTTGATGACAAGAGAAGTCTTCAATGAGAGACAATGCTTTCAAAATCTTAAGAATTGAGGAGAGAAAGCATGGAAATAAATACATGAACCTATTGACTCCTTGAATAAGAAACTTGTGCACCATCCACCTACATCACAACATCTAGAAAACAAATGATATACACATCATGATTAGCTAAGTAACAATCATCACACACAAGAAATAAACACATCCTCAAGGTGCTTGGTGATCTCCTAAGCGCAAACCCAAAGATAGGAAAAGAAGAGGGAAAAACCATTTGTGATCTTTGTGCAATGCAATTGTATGAAGTATGAGAGAATCGTATGGGCAAAAATTGGGGTACAACAAATTCCTTTGTTAATCTCCTCACAAAATCCATGGAAATGTTGTCTCATTTCCACTTAGAAATGCTCAACGGTTGCATCATACCCAACATTTTCTGATGTTCAATCTTTGACTCCTGACAAGTCAAACAAGCATAACAAAATCAACTAGTTTCTTCTTCATTTATGGCCACCAAAACATCTTCTTCACGTCTTTATATTTCTTAGTAGCTCCGAGATGAATACTTAAACTACTTCTATGACCTTCCTCAAGATACCCTTCTTAAGTTCAATAACATCTGAAACACAATTGACCGACATTTTCACCAAATGATTGAAGATTGACAGATTCCTGAACTTGAGAAAAATATTAGGAATAGTTCATATCGACTGTGATTAGCATATATTTGACAACTTGGATTATAAGGGATATGCTGTGATATATTCCAAGTTAAGCAATTCAAGCTCAACCCCAAGTTAATTAGAGTTTGTTTATTACTTTTTTTTACAATAGAGTTTGTTTATTACTTAATATACAAATTAATTGTATATAAATAAACATATTGGAAATCAATTTTTATTCATTCAATAACATTAATCCTTATTTCCTTATTCTATTTCTTCACTTTCTCACTAAAAATGTCTCACGCACTAACAATTTTGACATTCTATAATATTAACATACATTATTTAATATCAAAACATAGTTAAAATTGTAAATTTTGTAATTAGTTGTATCACAAAAATAATTTTCACGAAAAACTATTTGAAACAATTTCAAAATTAAGTAATTTTTTTTAAAATTTTAACATCTAAAAAGAGTTTCAATAAAATAGTGAAATATCTAAATAAGATTTTAAGAATAACTATTCAAACTAAATTTTTATTAAAAAAAATTTATACAAAATTTTGTTACACTATAAAACCATTTAAAAATAAATAAACGGGTCTTTAATCTTTCCTATTTAAGAAATTAATATATTTAATTGTACTTGATTTGAAAAAGTTGAAACATTTTTTATTTCTCATATTTTTGCAACCTAAACTAAAACCCAACTTGAACCCCAAAAAAAGCGTCCTTATTCACATAGCTTCTCTACTTCTGTAAACACTTGAGCAATGGCGGCGCTGCTCCGGCACATTTCCAAGACCCAAAAGAACTCCTTTTTTCTTCACAACATCACCACAACCTTCAATACTATCTCCTCCTCTTCCCTGCAACAAACACCTTTCATTCTCCCAACTCTATCTCAAGGTATTCCAATTTTCAGATCATAACAATCACAACTATCATGTATACATTTCTTCACAAAATTTACAATAATTAATGTTATGTGAGATGCAGTGAGACTGATAGGTAATGCAGCAGCAGAAAGTGTTTGTGGATTTGATGAAATGGTGAAAGGGAATGATAGGAAGTATTACATGCTTGGTGGGAAAGGAGGTGTTGGGAAAACAAGCTGTGCTGCTTCTCTTGCTGTCAAGTTTGCTAATCATGGACACCCCACTGTCGTGGTCTCCACTGATCCTGCTCATTCATTGAGTGATTCTTTCGCACAGGTAGTTACTATATTATAAATTCAAGTTTTTTCTTCGGTAGTTATTCTTATTATGCAATGTGGATGAAACTTTTAGTTCTTTTAGGATTTGACAGGGGGGAATCTTGTTCCGGTTGAAGGAGTGAGTTCTCCGTTATATGCTCTTGAGGTATGGAAAATTGTTGAACAATTTGATACTGGTTTATTGGTGTTTTCATGTACTGTGTGATGTGAATATGTGTTGCTTCTTTCGTTTTTTGATGACAGATAAACCCTGATAAATCGATGGATGAGTTCCGGACGGTTAGTCAAAAACTTGGTGGTGGGGGTGCTAAGAGTTTGATGCAAAGTATTGGGTTTGGAGCAGTTGCTGACCAGGTGATTTGTGCATTTTGTTTTGAGTGCTTTTGATTGTAATTGTTCATGGCTTTAAGGTTTTAAACTGTTGTTTCATAGCAGTTGTGATCCCTTATATTGTGATTGCAATGCAGATGTAGAAACATTTAAACCTTGTATATGAATGGAAAAGAAGTACTCTGCTTTAGTTTCAATCTATAAGAATTTTATAGGGGATATATAAAATTGTGCAAATTATTAAGGAATTAAAAATATGAGAATAATACCATGAAATTATGGAAAAGAGTGATTAAACGAATATTAAAAAAAAAAAAAGACTCAAGTTACTGATAATCAATTTGGTTTATGCATGGGAGGTCGACTATGGAAGCGATCTAATTACTACGAATTGTGATGGAGCACTATCTTATGGACCAATAAAACTTGCACTTAATGTTCATTGCTTTGGAAAAGACGTAGGATAGAGTGTTTAGAGAGATTTTGTGGAAAGTCCTAGAGAAGAAAAGGGCTAGGATTGTCTATATTTGAGTTATCCAAAATAGGCACGAGGGGGTATTAACTAGTGTGCGGACACAAGGTGGAGAGACGGATGATCCCATTACAATAGAATTGCACCAATGTCCAATCCTAAGCCTGTAGCTTTTTACTTTAATTTTGAAAGGATTCACGAAAGTCATGCAAACGAGCTAGCATCGAGATTGCTTTTTGCAGATGATATTAGTCTATTTGTAGAGTCGAAGGAGGATTTAAATGAGAGGTTGGAGACATGGAGACAAGTCTTAGAAACATATGACTTTCGCCCAAGTAGAAGTAAGACAGAGTATGTGCAATGTAAGTTTAGGAAAAAGAGAAGTGAGGTGAAAATTGTAGACCATATCACACCACAAGCCTCACGGTTTAAATAGCTTGGGTACGTAATACAAAACGATTGAGAAATAGAAAGGGGGTGTAAACCATTGAATTTAAGTTGGGTGGCTGAAATGGAGGAGGGCTTTAGGGTTTTATGTGACCCAAATGTACTTGTAAGTTGTCACCTGCAAATGATCACTTCATGAAAATAGCAAACATTTAGCTAATTTAAATATAACATCAGCTATTATCGACTATTACTGAAGAGACAAACTAGAAATTGCTAGATCTTTGAAATACGTTTCGTGAATTTTGACATTGTATTAACAATTTGGCGCTGCAAACTACAATGATTGCATGTCTGGTGATATAAGCAAGATAACTCAAGATTAAATGTTGTTAACATTCTCTTGTGTTAATGACATTGCTGTAGTTAGGGGATCTTAAGCTTGAAGAGCTGTTGCAGACTCCTCCACCCGGAACCGATGAAATCATTGCAATTACAAAGGCATGTATTATTATTTATCTATATTCGGGACATTAGCGTATCATGGAAGATGTGTTCTGATTTGTCGCCTGATTATGCCATTTTTCTCTAGGTGATGCAATTTCTTGAGACTGAAGAATATAGTAAGTTCAGTCGGATAGTTTTTGATACAGCGCCAACGGTTAGTAACAATTATTAGTTCATTAATGCCGTGTTTATGCAAACATAGGAAGAAAAAAATTATAACTGTTTATGAATCTGTCTATAGGGTCATACACTTGGGCTACTGGCATTACCCGAATTCTTGGATGGATCTGTAGGAAAACTTATTAAGGTATAACTACCTGACTTTTCATTTAACTTGGCCATGGTCATCTTCATTCTATACTATAATTTTAATAAATCAATTGCTCTTTCCAGATGAAGGCGAAACTAGGCTCAGTCTTCAATTCCTTGTTGGGAAAAGAACAATCTCAAAACAATCCTGTAAGCTATTATATTTTTGTAGTATTATTGTTCCTCCTTTTCAAAAGTCTTATTATTTTGTATTTGAACTTGCAGTTAGACAAACTTGAAAAGCTTAAGGAGAGCGTGGCAAAAATACATGATCTTTTCCATAATTCCGACACGACAGAATTTATAATAGTCACAATGCCTACGGTAATGCTAAGATTATTCAAATGGGCTTGCTTGTCATCAAATTTGATTGTAAAATAATTTTTATCTGCTTTTTATATAATTTTCACTTCACGCATATTGTGATTTTTGATTATGGCCTCATCAAGATTATGGCGATTAAGGAATCGTCCAGATTACATGCATCCTTGAAGAAAGAAAGTGTGCCTGTTAAAAGACTAATCATTAATCAGGTCTTACCTCCTACGTCGGACTGCAAGTTTTGTTCAATGAAAATAAAGGTAAACAGAAATTACTCAAACATCTTTCTGATCTGATATGCCTTGATTGGTGCTAGTCAATCAAGCACCTTGAGATTTTCACACTTTATTATTGGTTAATTTGTTTTGGTTTGATTGGTTTACACTTAGGATCAAACGCGGGCAATTGAAACTATCCGTAATGATTCGGAACTTTCTGGCTTGAGATTATGCCAGGCACCCTTGGTGGATACAGAAATAAGAGGCGTTCCAGCTCTCAAATTCATGGGAGATAAGCTTTGGAGATAAAACTTTCGTCGTAGATACTTCGCCAAGTTCAGGAACATGAATCACATTATAGAGAAACTGTTGAACATTTTTAGGAAGTTTAACACAACTACTGCATTTTCAGGCAGTGAAATGGGGTACCAACCGATTTGTGACATAATTTATTTTAATTTTTAGATGTTAGTCTCTTTTCTTGTTCAATGAATTGTAGTGTCTTATAAGTTATAAGGCAATAAATGTATGTTACAACTAGCAATTCATGCACACCTTTATTGAAAAAATAGAATAATTTATAAATACATTGATAGTGTGATATCATACATTTGGCTGTTGTCACCACCAAACCAATTGGTGGTGGAATGAATGATACTGTTAAACTCAACAACTGTTAAACTATACTGTGTCATGCTGAGCTTGCTGTTGAAGCATATTGGAAACTAATAATTGCTTTGAAAACAGCAATTAGTGAGAAAGGGTATCTTCTAAGAAAGTCTAAGGCTACTTTACTTTATCCACACCTAACAATTGCTCTCAAATTTGCTCTGATAATCTTCTATTTTTATACCATGATACAACACATGTCACATTGCTTTACTAGTTCATGACTCATGAGTTTATGCACCAGCCAGAGTCTTGGACATGTAGTTTTTAATTTATCCGAATAAAAAATCAGAGGGTTGAATGCTGAAACTATTTCTTCTGGAATGTCATCATACAAAAAAATGCAAGCATGCGGCTAACTATTCCTGTAACGACAAGGAGTCCTAAACATTGGTACCAATGTTTGAGATCATAGCCGTATTTGTTCAGTGCACCACATCGGCTTATTAACCAAACTCCAGAATATCTACATGGCAAAAAAATGTCATTAATTTGTCAGCAGAGAAAATAGAAGTGATTGTATATAACCACAACTGTTAGCGTCAGACATTGACATGTGTCAGACACTTAGATACATTTTAGGTCTGAAGAATAAGTGTTACATTGTTAACAAGCATATATTAGAATCCAAACCTTTTAGCATTTGATATAACAAATGCTTCAAGAGCCCACTTGGTGTAGCACAGATCAGACATAAATTCCACATATTTACTACCCTCTTCATTGTCATAAGTTGCTAGGAGAGTCAAAACTACGGGTAGTAAGACGGACCACTGCGTAACATAACACAAGAAATGGCTTGTAACTAAGAGCGAGTAAGGCATAACGATATCAAGTGTGGTTGAAATGATTTCGATACTTACTAGCTGGGCTGGACCTGGTTGAAGGAAGATTGCCAACACATAAGCTATTCCAGTGACACAATACACCAAACATAGTAGAACGATGTAATTATCGGTGAAAGATGATCTTGGATTGTTGAAGAAATAGAACATGGAGAGATAAACCAAAGGTTTGATAATTGTACTGAAATGGTCAACTGTATCCTTTGAAAGAAAGTAAGCGAGGCTACTCATCCCAGAAGCGCTTTCTCTCCAGTAATGCAACTTATCCAATGAGAACGATCTCAGAGCAGCAATTTTGGAAAGGAGTGCTGAAAATAAAAACATTATGAAGTAAAAACAGAAAATAAAAAACAATATATTTAGACACCAAATAAGCCCCAGCAAATCCTGATGAAACTTACATACTGCAATTACGGTGTATGTATAACCAGTTGCTCCAAACGATTCATCGCTCACTTTGGCAAGTGTTCCTAAGCAAACACCAGCCAGCAGCAGGATCAGAAAATCTACAGCTTGCGTTCTAGCTTCTCGCAACCGCTGCTTACCGACTCTGCATTGAACCAATTTAGATCAAATAAAAAATCATGTTTTGATAATACTTAGCTGAAATATCCTTCCACGTGTGACTTGCCTTCCAAGAAAGTATTTGTATTGCGTGAAAGATCCTGGTGTAGTCCTATTGGACAAATCGTTTGAAGTTAAGAAGTTGAGTTGAAGATTGTCTCTCTTCATCTCAACGTTGCACTTCACGTCCTGCCAAAGTTCTCCGGCAAAAGAAGGTGCAGCAGTAAGCTTTGCATTAGGGTTAGGTCCTTGTGTTGGAACATTGGTTGGAGCAGACATTCCTTCTATAGTATGCAGCATATCCATAGGCACGGGATATCCATTATGAAGCATCCATCTAACCGGTAGTTGTTTATGGTTCACTCCTGAACTCGCACTTGGTTTTAATATTCCTTCTAAAATGTCGATGTAGTAATCTGGAGGGTTGACACGGTCCGGGACAATGACCCCCATGCTAGAGAAGTACTCTTCCACTTTGTTCACAGGTCCATGATATACTGTTAGGCCTCCTTTAGCAAGCAGTATAAAATCGTCGAACATCTTGAACAATGTGTAACTAGACACCACATGAAAACGAATAAACAAAACGATTATTATTAGCAGTCATTCTCTATGTCTTTAAAGTACTCATAATCATTTATTACTAAAAATTACCTCGGTTGGTGAAGGACCATACATATGTTTACACCTTCAAGAGCCTCACGTCTGAGTGCTCGAAGCAGTAACTGTGAAGATGAACTGTCCAAACCGGATGTAGGTTCGTCCAAAATTAGAAGAGAAGGTTCCATAACCATTTCTAATCCAACGTTTACTCTCTTCCTTTGTCCTCCTGAGATTCCTCGTTTCTCCACTGTCCCAACCAAGGAATCTCGTATTGCCTGCAGACCCAAGGATTCAATGACTCTTTCAACCACCAACACCTTCTCTTCTTTCGGTAGATCAGCCGAGAGTCTGCAATGACATAAATATAGTAAAAAGTGAGACAAACTGCTATTTTTCGCATTACACTATTGTCAAAAAACGGATATAGTGGCGCGATAGTACTGTAGTTTCGCGAAATTTGAACAAGTACTATTTTCTGCGATTTGGCATGCACAAGGTGACAAGAGAATAAGTGATGGATTTCAATGTTGCATACCTGCATCTGGCACTAAACCACAGATTCTCTTCAACTGTCAAATTTCCATGGACAATATCATCTTGTGGAACAAAGCCAATGATCCTCTTGAATGATCGAATAGGCGACTCCTGACCATTTACAAGAACTTGACCAGTTGTGTGGCATCCAGTGGCTTTTCCAGTTAAAGCAGAAAGAAATGTTGTCTTTCCAGCCCCAGATGGACCCATGACTGCAGAAACTCGGCCCGGATATATCTTACCAGTCACACATCTTAACAGATGTTTGTTTTTCCCTTTCAAAGTGAGTGTTAAGTCTTTAAAAGCAACCTCAATCGTAGGCCTTTTCCTTATATCAATGTCATTCGCCATTGAAATTACTCCAGAGAATGTCAAGTTCTTATTTTGTTCCTGTAACGCCTTTTCCTTTTCGATCTGACCATACGCGTACTTGAAAATTTGACTCTGAGTATGCAACTGCTTACCCCTCGGTGCTTGCTTTTTCACATTCTTATCTCCTATTTGCACATTGAACCCTTCTTGACTATCAGGATCTTGCTCGATATCGTTTATTATTTTTGAGAGGTTGTTTTTATCCTTTTTCTTTCCTTTTGATGCACCAGGCATAGGTGGTAACACTCCTTTAAAATCTGGCATCTTCGATGTTTTTTTGCGGGAAAATGTACGTGATAATTGTGATTGTAGTCCTGTAGCATGTTTCTTAGCAATGTCTTTTGCTGATTTCCATTTTTCGCGCGCTTGTGTTTCTCTCACACTTGCAGCAGCCCTTTCTCTTGATTTCGCTTGTCTTCTTTCTCGAGTCGCAAGAACTTGATCGGAACAGTTGTATATGATAATCAGCAAAAAACACAAGCCGGCCTACATTGATTATTGAATAGTAAGTTCTTTGTCGACCATTGTATATATCATTGAAATGCGACACGCATAACTTTTTTTACCCTAACATGCATTTCTATTAAACTCGTATATGTAATACTTATCGAAATAATACGAGTATTGATTACTTCATAAATTGAAAAGGTTAAAGATTACTCACAAAAACCATGAGACCATATGCTGTAATATTTTGATTTGCCGATTTAGGCTCACAACTTGCTAGCCTGAAACATCCTGAGGAAGACAAAAATCGAAAAAACGGAAACGTTCAATGGAATTATCATCTTAAACAGTTAAACTGCATAAATTAAATCATCCGTCACATCATTGTAGAAGAAGAATAAGAGTGTTAGTTGATTCAGTTCATAAAAAATTCATATAACAGAATCAGAACACTTACTCTCTTGAGCCGTAGAACCTGTTCTGCAGTAATACCTGCAATTCATATATAAACACGGTTAGCTTAAAAGAATAATATATGAAAGGTGACTGCGATTAGTCGAATATTGAATGTTGGGAAGCAGAAGTTGAGGGAAAAATATTAGTACCCTCGACTGCAAGGATTGTGTATGATTGTAGATGGACAGTATGCTCCTGCTGAACAGAATACCTCGCTACTACTAGCAATGTCAGCCCAAATATCTGCTCCTCCACAACTATGGTTATCTTTTCCAGGAGGTAACTGATATCGATATCTGCAGATTGATTCTGCTGATAAATATTAAAGTATGCCAAAAATACGAATGCACAACGTATAGAACTAAAGGGAAGTACTTACGGTGCGCATATTCCACTAGTTTTATTGAGTTCCCCTCGAGGACAAAACGAGCCCAAAGGACAAGCTTCAATAAAACCAACAAAGAACGTATAATAAGTTTAATAACTACGTGTTATGACAACAAACCTGACTCTAAAGAAAACAGATAGATAAACGCACAAAAATAACACAAATAATTGATTATGAAGTTCGGCAGAAGTGCTTATATAAATGCTTACGTATCATGCATGTGATGCCACGAGGACAAAAGAACCCTTCACAGCAAGGTTGGCAATCAACAGATCTAGCAGGTATTTCCTTCTTCTTACTATTAAGATCGATTTTCGTATTAGCTTTGCAACCCCAACCAGGCTCACATCCATTAAGCCAAGTACTCAAATTACAGTTATGGTTTGGCTTCAATAAGTTTCCTTTGGCTTTTCCTGAGCCTCCTGCAAAACTTCTCGCATACGCTTCTATTTCTCCCGCCGTGCACATCCTCTGTGTAATATCTCCTGAAAATACAATGTTACCATAAACAAACACATATTGGTACCATCGGAAAAACTGATATCATAACACTATTAGTCCCTACACACTTTGCATTATTAAAGGTATTCCTCTTCTTTTTCATCCAATATCTAGGGTATCTTAAAGCTTTCCACCAATGACTAGCCCTTTCATCCAATATCTAGGGTATATTAAAGCTTTCAACCAATGACTAGCCCTTTCATCCAATCTCTAGGGTATCTTAAAGCTTTTAACGAATGAATAACAAGCCAGAGTCGTCTTAAGTTTTTTGAGATACTGTATAGGTTAGTCATAGTTTAACCGTGACAAAACAATTAAGGGTCCTATTTAACCACAAATTAACCGTGACAGATGTTTCATGAGAGCCTTTTTAGCTATAGCAAATTTTGGGCTATGTGCGGTAATCCGCGTTACACATCCTCAAAGAGGGCCCTGCTAATCAGTGTCGCAACGTATGGCTGAGACTCGGCTGGTCAAACATATTTTTTTCAACACCAGAATCACATTGTGTGTGATCATTGTCAATAGTGGCATGATCATATTAAAATCAAGGTTTTAATTCATGTTCGAGCCGTGGAGACAACAAAAGTATCGAATATTGACATTTGAAAACTTGAATACTAAGAAATGGGTGTTCCAAATGGATTGAATGATAGAAGTAAAGTACCTTTCATTTCTTGGGCACACATGGTCAAAAATGTGAGATCTTTGGTGAAATTGAAAGCACCATCCCAATCAGCATCCCTTAAGGAAAAACAAAACACACATATTTGAATCATCAACACAAGAATCATTGCAAAATCATGAGAGAGAAAAAAACAACATTGTACAAAGAAACTCACACATCCAATATGCAATAACCCAACTCTTTCTTGATTGCACCTTTGAAAACATTTGTATAATTGGACATACTATTATATAATTCCTTAGCAAATATCTCAAAACCAGCACCAGAACTACCACCTCCACCACCACCAGCAGCAGCATTTTTCTGACAAGAAACAAGCTGTGGCCCAACATTGAAACTGAACAAAACAACAATTACAACAACAAAACCATATTGTTTCTTTATTTTATCTCTTTTGTTCATTTTGGCATCAGAAAAGATGCGTTTATTTATTTATTTTTTTGGTTTATTTATTTACAAAATGTAAGATTAATTATTAACATGACAAAGGGTGAAGAAATTCAACAAAGAGATTCATGATGAACAAGGGTTGAGGAAGATGGAGAGAAACGACAGAGAGAGAGAGAAAGAACAAGAGCTGGAATTTCGGGTTTTCCTATGAAGAAATGGCGGCAAGGAGGAAGAGATGGCGATGTATGAGGGAGCAACATTTGGTTATATGAAATCAAAGAAATGTGTATGAATGGAAGAATGAATGAATGGATGAATATGAATGAATTATACAAAAAATAACATATCAATTAGAAATCATTGTGTAATAAAGACAAGTGTCACCTCCCTCTCAAACTAGTAGTAATCTTTTATTTGTACAAGCTAAAGTTTAATTTAACTTTTGTTACTATTTCAAATATATATATATATATATATATATATATATATATATATATATATATATATATATATATATATATATATGGTATTTTAGAGGATTTTGTACTCCACGCCATAGGAAAAAGAAACACCGCAAGTTCGAAATTGTTCTTCGAAAAACCGAAAATGTATTTTCGATTTACATCATATTTTACATAAAACAGGTCAAATATGAAAAAAATATATGAATTTTGTTGTCACCTGGACATTTCATATTGTTAACCGGATATTTCGACCTTAGTGTAAAGTTGATTATTGGATCATGCTTGTGATGGAAAAAATATATGATTCGAAGGAAGTATAAAAGCCTTATAAAAACTTTGATGGGTAAGGCTATCGAAAGGCTTATATTTTCAAGTGTTTAGTAAAATGGCTCGAATAAAGTTTGAAATTCAAAATATTCGAAACCGTTGGCAGATTCTTCGAAATGGCACGTTTTGGCGCTTAAAAAGATAAAGGAATTCGAAATTCAAATATTCAGTCTTATCCGAAAGGACGTGTGGAGGCATATGGTTTGAAGGTGCATGCAGACTTCGAACGTGATAATTCGTCGTTAAAAGACCGTTGGTCGAATTTTGTATAAATAGGGGTCTTAGTGTTAGGATTCAGGGTGTTCTCATTATTGTACAAACACTCTAAAAATCACTCAAAGTACCAAGTGTTAAGAGAAACGAGTCAATTGAGAAATGTACGTATAATACACCAGTTTATGTTCATTGTCTTTTACAATCTAATCGAAATACTTACAGTTTAATTTACATTTTTGTTTAAAAGTCTCTTTACATTTATTGTACTTTTAAAGTTCATTTACATTATTACTTTCGATAACGTGAAAGTTCGAATACATAAACAAACAAAAACTAAAACACATGTCCCTAGGACCAATCTGGTCGATCCTGCAAGTAACCAAATTATTTCTTCGATTTGGAGGATCGACGGTTGTTTACAAATTTTCTAGGTAAACAAATTGGCATGTCCAGTGGGATGAAGTGTGATCGGTCACCATTTCTAGTAAGTTTTTGTGTTTTATTCGGCACAAATTCATCACTTTGGTAACACCTTTGGTCGTTTTTAGTTGTTTTCAAGTAAGTTAGTGTGTGTCTGTTATCTTAGTATAGTTGTGCATTTTGAATTAAAGTGTTTGTGAAAAGTATTGTTTTATGCTTTTGTTTGGTAGTCTCAGTGTTTCAGGTTGATGCATATGATCGAAGGAACTTATGGAAGGATTATAAGGACTCTGGAAGGCTGAAAGTTTGAAATTTTTGAAGAATTTAGAGGTCAACACGAGCACCCGTGTGAATCAACACGGCCCGTGTCGAAAAGCCACTAGAAAACAAAGAAAAACCAAAGTTAGTGAATCAACACGGGCACCCGTGTTAATCAACACGGCCCGTGTTGAATGACTTGGAGAAAATCTTTTATTCAAGAGATCAACACGGGCATCCGTGTTAATCAACACGGCCCGTGTTGATGGACGCGTGTGGAAACTTCACTTTTTGATTTTTGGACCTTTTCTTTGTCATTAAGGGTACTTTGGACTTTTGCTAAGACTTGGATGAAGCTGAGACTATTAGAAGGAATTTTGGGAAAAGAGAAAGGACTTTTGAAACGTACGAGAAAAATATTACAGAGGAGAGAAGATAGCTACTACGAGGAATTCAGAGACGGCGAGATTCAAGGGCAACCACCATTGAAGATCAACGTCATCGTTATTCTTTGTAATGTCTAACTTATATCTAATGTTTTCTTCGAATACTATGAGAGGCTAAACCCCCCAATGTTAGGGGGTGGTCCTGATTTGATGATTGTTATGAATTCAGATTATTGATTTCCTTAATGCATTGTTTATCTATTTCAATTTAATCGTGTGGTGTTCTTATGCTTCTGTATCGGACAAATACATGTATACCTATGACTAACAATTGGCAGGACTGTGATTGTTAGGGTTTCTACACAATTAGGTTATTAGGAGTCTCACCTAGGACTAGGAACTCTTTTTAATCACCTGAATTTTTTGATATTTGTTATGTTAAAACCAAGAGTTATTTGAATGGTCATTTGAATAAGGATTGGGATTTTAATAGTTTTCTTCATTAAGGACTTAAGGAAGAACATTCTAGAGATAGGTAATTGAAAGTTTTCATATGTAATGAGGAAATCTAGATTCAGATCATAACGTGTTAAATCAACCACTCACCCTAGCATCATTCTCTCTATTTATCATCATTCACTATTTTGTTACGGTTATCATTTAAAGTTTTAAACTCAACCCAACCATTGTTTTTGTTCAATTGAATTAAGAGCACAGATAGGTATTTACTACGCAGTCCTCGAGATCGATACTTGGGGAAACTCATTATAACTACATCGATGAAAATAGTACACTTGCTATTTTTCCGATCAAGTTTTTGGCGTTGTTGCCGGGGACTGCCAAAATATAGATTTTAATCTTAGTTCAGTTGAAATTTTATTGCTCTGCAATTAAAATTTTATTTTTCCTGTTAAATTGTATCAGTATAAATATTGTGTCTAATATTTTATGTGAGGTCAATCCTCAGCTGATTATCTTTTTGACGCAGAGATAGAAAGAACCTTTCACGATCGGTGAAGAAAAACGAAACAAGCAATACTGGCTGAAGAAGAAGATAAAAATTCAGTACACTCAGGTTCAGAATCAGAAGCTGAGACCATGGATCCACCGCAAGAAAGACTGCTAGGAGATTACGGAGGCACAAATGCATCGGGGGGAAGACTAACCATTGTCAACCAACCGATGAATGTTCCTAACTTTCAGCTCCACCCGAGAACCATCACTCAGTTGGAGAAGAGATCCTTTTCTGGAAGGGTTAATGAAGACGCTAACAAGCATTTGCAACGATTTCTGACTATGAGCACCACTCTAAAAATAGATGGGCATACTGAAGAACAGAAAAAGTTGCGCATGTTTTCGTTCACCTTGGCAGATGAAGCAGAAGAGTGGTTCTATTCTCTTCCAGCAGGCAGCATTACATCTTGGGAAGATATGGAAACAGTGTTCCTCAATGAGTATTTTCTAGCATCGATGTTCATGAGAAAAAGATATGAGATCTTGAATTTTAAGCAAAAGGAGGGTGAATCATTAGGAGACTCTTTCAAGATATTTAAGAGACTCTTAGTGGCATGCCCTACTCATAACCTGGATCAGACTGAGCAGATACAAATGTTTGTGAATGGTCTGAGAATCAAAACGTAGCAAATTGACACAGCAGCTGGTGGCTCATCCAACTTCTCAACAGCCACTGGCATCAAGAAGATTATTGAAGTTATAGCTGTAAATGAGCATCTGGAATTATATAACAAGGTTACAACCAAACCAGAGGGAGTGATTGATTTGAAGTTGGAAGTAAATAAACAACTCAAAATCAAAGAGGCGATAGCTGCATAAGTGGAGAAAAAGCTTAAAGCTATGAACATGGGAACTCAATAGGTAACACAGGTTAAAAATGTGGTTTGCGACATTTCTAGTGGACCACACATGACTGCGCAATGCCTTGCAACTCCAAAACAAATTGAGGAGATAAAATTATTGAAGCAGAATAACCCATATTATAACACCTATAATCCTGGGTGGAAGAATCATCCAAATTTTGCCTGGAAAGATCAGCAACAACAAGCTCCTCAAAAGGCAAAATGGGAAGTGTCCATTGAAAAGATGGTTGCCCACACTTCCCAATTCCAAGAAGACATACGGAGCAATCACAGGAACACCACAGCTGCAATTAAAAATCTGGAGGTTCAAATGGGGCAAATTATGCAACAAGTAGCGATGCATGCACAAGGCAATCAGAAGAACCATGAGAATGTTAATGTTGTCACAGCAAGGAGTGAAAATGTTGCCAAAGAAAGAGAAGATGAGGAAAAAGTTGATGATGATCTTATAAAAGTGAGAAAGAACAAGAAAAAACAGGAAGAAATGGTGTTACCTGTGAAGCCAGCTGAAGAAAAGAGCAAACCTGAGATTAGGTTGCCATATCCCTCGCGAGTGGCAAAGAAGGACACAAAAGAGAAAGAGTTTGATAAATTTGTCAAATTGTTCAAGAAGCTAGAGATCAACATACCTTTCTTTAAAGCACTCGAGGAAATGCCTTTATACCAAAAATTCATGAAGGAGATCCTATCAAAAAAGAGGCCAACAGATGATGAACAAGTACCCGTTGATGAGAAGTTATGTGCAATCGCGCCCGAGAGAAAAATACATGTCAAGCAGAAGGATCCTGGATCAGTGGTAATACCATGCACCATAAAAGATAGAACTTTTTCAAAAGGGTTCTAATTGATTCTGGCTCTAGTGTGAGTTTAATGCCATTATCAATCTTCAAGAAGCTTGGTATTGAAAAGATAAGTGGAAGTGGAACAAAATTAAAATTTGTTGATCACACCATCAAGAAGTCATATGGCATAGCTGAAGATGTGTTGGTCGAGATTGATAATTTTACTTTTCCAGTGGATTTCCAGATCATGGACATACCTGAAGATGAAGAGACCCCGATCATTCTTGGTCGACCTTTTTTGTTGACTAGCAGGTGTAATTTTGATATCGAGACAGGTCTTCTGACCTTAAAACATTTTGATGAGAATATAACCATGAAGGTGTTTGAAGTCAAGAAATAAGGTGCGGGTGAACAGAATAAATTTTCAGTTGGTATGGTTAAAGTAGAAGGAGAAAACAAAACGGAAACATATCTCCCAAAAGAAGAGTCAGGCATCATCTCTCAGATGGCATTAATAAAAAGTCTCAAGTTCAGTCAAGAGGTCAACAAGAAAAAGAAGAAGAGAACAAAAAGGTGAAAAGCTGGAAGCTGGAAAGGATGGGAAGCACAAAGTGGTCAAGGCCTTGGATCTGGATGAGTTTTGGGTTGCGGAAAATATGAGCAACAAAGTGTGGAAGAAAAAGTACCCCCCATAAAGAGATGAACTGTCGAGCCAAGCGACGTTAAACGAAGCGCTTCGTGGGAGGCAACCCACGCTTTTAATAACTTAGTTTCGGTCTGTTGTGTGTGCAGGTAATAAAAAGGGAGCCTACTGGTAAAAGCTAGGAGGTAGCGATAGAGTGTGCCGCGTTACCCTCTATGAGTCACTTCTCTCGAGCTTGGTCTGAAACATTGAGGTCAATGTTTAGTTCAAGTGTGGGGGGTTTCTCTTTCATATTTCTCTTTCATATGTTTTTGCATTTTCCTTTCATTCTATGCATTGTTATTGTTTTTGTTTTGTTGGTTTTGTTTTAAGTATAATTAAGTGTCTTCTGGTTTACCATGGTGTTACAAAGTGATTGATAGCTAGTGGATGAATCCAGAATTGATAGCTAGTGGATGAACGGTACTCACCATACTTGATCTCCCAATGCACCCAGTTGACACAAAATATATATATATATATATATATATATATATATATATATAAAGATTGGACGCAAGTTAGTGACACTGGACCAAAATTGTTGGATCGTATACTCGAGTCGGAAAAGAAGCCACATGACACGTAGAGTGCTTCAGAGCGTGTAAGCTTAACCAACATAGTGAGAATACAAAGTCCAAATACAAAAGATATCATCGTGAGATCAGTTAGGTATGACTATATCACTCTAATTTTGCATATGTTCTTTTAGCACAACACATCTGAAGACACACACTGAGGCATATTGTTTGTTTAACCTTGAGCCTTTCTAGCCATCCCGTATTAAATGTTTATCCCTTGTGAACCTTGTTGAGCCTTAGCCTTTTTGTTGTAATAAACCCCATGTTAACCTTTCACCATATTCTTCTTACCCTCGCTCGGCATGATTGTGATTAATTTTAAAGTATGCAAGAATCTAAGTTTGGGGTGGTAAATCATAGATAAAGGGCAAGTGATTAAAAAGAAAAAAAAAAAAAAAAAGAGAAAAGAAAACTAGAGGCATGTGAATGTCCTAGAATAAAAAAAAAAAAAGGAAAAAGAGAACTTGCCTATATTTTAGACTCTAATGAGTACAATGCTCAAAGAAAGATTGAGTAGAGACGAGTCAAAGCGAATTAACCCCAAGGTTATGAGTCGAAGCATAAAAATGAGAAAAATAATATGAATGCTGAGCCCAAAACCATTTGTTATCCATTTCTTTGTTTATCACACCGTACCTAAGCCCCGTTACAACCCGAAGACCTCTTAAAGTGTGTAGAATCTGTATGTGTAGTGAGAATAGAATACATTCAAAGTTAAAAGTGATATTGCATGCTTTAGTATTGTGAGTGCAAACACTTTAACCCTGAGAGATTTTGTGAGAGTGTGAAAAGCTTGCAGGTAAAGAAGTCCTCTGATGTGGAAATGTGGTAGATAGTTCGATTCAGGAAGCCATACGCTTGATTGGGAAGGAAGATATTAAGTTGTGAAAGGCAGTTGTGTTGTGGAAAGGAGAAATTCGGTGACCTCTATTTGGTCTTAATGCATTACTTGAGGACAAGCAATGAGATAAGTTTGGGGTTGTGATCGGTCACCATTTCTAGTAAGTTTACGTGTTTTATTCGACACAAATTCATCACTTTGGTAACACCTTGGGTCGTTTTAGTTATTTTCAAGTAAGTTAGTGTGTATACATTATCTTAGTATCATGTGCATTTTGAATTAAAGTGTTTGTGAAAAGTATTATTTTATGCTTTTGTTTGGTAGTCTTAGTGTTTCGGTTAATGCATATGGTCGAAGGAACTTATTGAAGGATTATAAAGACTGGAAGGCTGAAAGTTTGAAGTTTTTGAAGAATTTAGAGGTCAACACGGGCACCCGTGTGAATCAACACGGCCCATGTCGAAAAGCCACTAGAAAGCGCAGAAAAACCAAAGTCAGTGAATCAACACGGGCACCCGTGTTAATCAACACGGCTCGTGTTGAATGACCTAGAGCAAATCTTTTATTCAAGAGATCAACACAGGCACCCGTATTAATCAACACGGCCCGTGTTGTTATGGAAACTTCACTTTTTGATTTTTGGACCTTTTCTTTGTCATTAAGGGTACTTTGGACTTTTGCTAAGACTTGGATGAAGCTGAGACTATTAGAAGGAATTTTGGGAAAAGGGAAAGGACTTTTGAAACATACGAGAAAAATATTACAGATGAGAGAAGATAGCTACTACGAGGAATTCAGAGATGGCGAGATTCAAGGGCAACCACCATTGAAGATCAACATCATCATTATTCTTTGTAATGTCTAACTTATATCTAATGTTTTCTTTGAATACTATGAGAGGCTGAACCCCCCAATGCTAAGGGGTGGTCCTTATTTGATGATTGTTATGAATTCGGATTATTGATTTCTTTAATGCATTATTTATCTATTTCAATTTAATTGTGTGGTGTTCTTATGTACATATCGGACAAATACATGTATACCTATGACTAACAATTGGCGTGATTGTTAGGGTTTCTACAATTAGGTTATTAGGAGTCTCACCTAGGACTAGGAACTCTTTTTAATCACCTGAATTTCTTGATATTTGTTATGGTTAAAACCAAGAGTTATTTGAATGGTCATTTGAATAAGGATTGAGATTTTAATAGTTTTCTTCATTAAGGACTTAAGGAAGAACATTCTAGATATAGGTAATTGAAAGTTTTCATATGTAATGAGGAAATATGGATTCGGATCATAACGTGTTAAATCAACCACTCACCCTAGCATCATTCTCTCTATTTATCATCAGTCACTATTTTGTTACGGTTATCATTTAAAGTTTTAAACTCAACCCAACCATTGTTTTTGTTCAATTGAATTAAGAGCACAAATAGGTATTTACTACGCAGTCCTCGAGATCGATACTTGGGGAAACTCATTATAACTACATCGGTGAAAATAGTACACTTGTTATCTCCCTGATCAAAGTGTCTTAGATTTCTGTTAGTTAAAATCATTCTTTCAATTCTAGTCTATTTATCTAACATTGTTGCATGAGATTGAGGAGTGGAAAAATAGTCAATAATAGCGAACCTATTCCAAAAAGAAATCATAATAGGAGAATGGTTAATCCACCCAATAACAATGAAGAACAAGTTGTCCCTCTAAATGGAGAAGGCACAACCGTTTCAGGCACAACTGAATTGATACCACCAACACAAGGAATGACATTGGAATTGTGCGTAAGAATTCGATACCTACACCTTCGAATTCAAATAGCATACCAACCATAGCATCTGTGACTGGTCAGGGGAAAACTTTGACCCCAAGAAATATAGGAAGTAGCGGGCCTAGAATATATGTGCCTAGTTTTGCAATCCCTACTTCAGATCCTATATATGGTATGCCTACATCATTCATGACAGGATTACAAAATAGTACATCTAGTTATACAAACCCATTAACAACAACTTTCTCACTTTTACAAGCATCTGGTTCAGGCGCCAATAATGGCATTCAAACCGGTCCACCACCAAGATTTAACACCAAAATGCCTCCCCTTACTATGAATTCACAGGCAATGTGGAGGCAACAGATGAATGATAGTAATCATGAGATGGCAGGGAGTATTTGTAACACCTCAATATTACCCAAAGTTTAATATGCAAAAATCAGAGTAATTTAAAAATTTCATAAATTAAATACTGAGGCATCACACCTTCAAAAACAACTCACTTTAAACAGTTTGCTTTAAAGTATAAATCTCGGATACATAGCATCGTCGGAAGACACAAATTGATTCATAAAAATAGAACATCTCGTTTATTAAACTTCCTCACCAAAATCATGTTCTTATAAATTATGGTTCTTATTCACAAAAAAGAAACAACCAAAGAACAACAACAAGGACAACATAAATATTCCCCGAGTGCTACGTGTCGAGGCGACACGACACGACTAACGACTATAAACTCATCTTCATAACTGCGTTACCAATATAAAGGTAACAACGAAACAAGTAAAGGGTGAGATAATCCAAAACATATAATTAAAGGCATGATAATATATATATATATATATATATATATATATATATAAAATTTCGGGATTACAAAGGATATAAGTTAATAAGTGTCATTCCAACACATATCCAAAACTCACTTACTCTTATCGTTATTCTAAAGTGTATAATCTACACTTAATCGCCTTAGCCTCATCGGCACAAATCATCACAACAACGCATAAACTTTCGTCACCACGAAATCGTCACAAGCTAACACATCACTAATTAACACGACAATCATGGACAACAACATCAAACAATAACACCAAACAATGCTAATAACATATGCAATATAAACAAAATCATCACAAATTGGCTAAAGCCCATCGTCGCTTTTGGCATAAGCCCATCATCGCTTTTGGCATAAAAGCCCCTCGTCACATCACATTTGCATTAAGCATTTCATCAAGTTAAATCATTGCAAAACTCATCATTTATAATCATCGCATAGTTATCATGAAATTATCAATTCATATTCATTTCATGTTCATCATAAAGATTATCACTAAACAAAGCATCGTATATCATCGCAATTCAATCATCGTTCATCAATTAAAACCCAACACCAAACAACTCAAACATAAACATAACCGACTTCATGAGACACGACTATGTTATGCATGTGGTACCCGTCGCTTTGTCCATAATTAGGAACACTTGGCATAAAATCCTCGTCGCTTAGCATAAAAGCCTCGTTGCTTGGTATAAAAGCCTCGTCGATTGGCATAAAAGCCCATCGTCGCCAATGCAATGTATGTGACTCGACAATAAAACAACACAACACAAAAACATCACCATCGCACATCAAAATTGGCATAATGCCCACATCGCCATAGTTTATCCAAAACAATATAAATATATCATCACATCATATTTGCATTATGCAAAACATCACTAATAATTCATCATCGTCAAAATCATGCATTCACAAATCAGAAGTATTTATTAACAACATCCATGTAATCATCACATCATCATGTACAAAGACATATATCATTGCATCGCATATCATCAAGTATTCATTAATTAATACGTCGTCACAAGCATTATGTTTAATCACACTACTTCATTATTAAATCATTCACTAAGTTCCAAATACGGAAAAATAGTCTAAAAGCTATAATCGTCGCGAAAACCATTCCGAATAACCGGTATTAATCATAATCATCAACGTCGAAATCAGATAGTTCATATATGTCTTAAATTGACTAAAACACCATCCGGTTCAATTTACCGTAAATTGGCCTATTTCGGGTCGCTTCGTAAAAGCTCACAATTTCGAAAAACTAACTTCACCACTACGTTCTGCACGTCAAACTTAGCTAGCACGTCAATTTTCGTTGAATTCGAAGCAACTTGCTCCGTGGCCGAATTAACCGGAATCGGAAAATCGGAACATAATCGAGTTCTAAATTTAATCGGCTATCTTATCCCCTAATTATATTTTATGGATACCAAATTTTACTAGGTGGAATTGGATTTTTAGTGAGAAACATAATGTATTTGCAAAGGAAATTATGCAGGTAGCTTATTGAAAAAACAGAATTTGTTGTAAGCAGAAAAACAAAAGCAAACTCATTGCCTCCCACACACACACAGGGCCACGTCCTTTGCCCTTAAAGAAATGGAGGCGGGTGCCTCATAGGGGGACGGTCGCCCCACTTGTGGAGGTGGGCGTCCCCCCCTCCTTGCTTCCTTCCATTATTTCGTTTTCATTTTCCCTGCGTTTTGTTGTTTCATACAGTTTTATATTTTCCACAGTTTTCTTCTTTTACAGTTTTTTTCTCATTTCCTTCATATTTGCAACCTATTTCTTACTAGCCTACAAATCAAAATACCCACAATCTATACCCCTAATCCAACTCTTCTAATCTATTTCAATCAAAAAATCAAACACCCAACTCAAAACCACAACACCAATTTTCATCACAAATCCACAATATAAGTATCAAAACCCTAACTATAGGAAGTGGAAAATCAAACCCCTTACCATGGAAGTTTTGATGATTCAAGATGCTCCAACAAAACCCCAAATCCATGCTTGCTCTTGCTCCTTTTCTTCTTCTTCTTCTTCTCCAAACCCTCTTTTTCTCTCAAGCTTCTATGTTAGGTTTTTGTTGTTGGAAAAGGAAAGAAAACAAAGGAAAGGGTTTTATAATGTTGTTTCCTTACTAGCTTCCTCTCTTGCTCTTGTTTGACTTGGTGTGTTATGAATGGAAAGAAAATGAGGAGAAATGGTTTATAATGCGTTTCTTACTAGCAACAAGGGTGAAAACCCAATTCTCATCAATTACTCCTCACACCCCTAACCAATTCTTATAATTTAACACACTAATAATATCTACTAATATTATTTATTCAATCAATTAAAACAATATCGGAGAATTAAATATCGGATCCGAATAATGTTTTACCGAACGAACGGAATAAAACCGGACCGAACAAAGCGTCGCGAGATAAATTAATAGATATATTAATTAACACAAATATTCTCGTCATAAAATAAATATCGATCGGTAACTCGAAAGTATTAATATAATATAATATTAATAAAAGCAGGCGTTCTGATGTGTACGTGAAATAAGTAAAATTTTCAATCCTCTAATTCAAAATGCTACCCAAACGAACCTACAAAATGTCCAAGTGAACCAACAAATGATGGCGCAAATAAGGCGAATAGCGAGGCTTCTTTGGGGCCCCAAGAAAAATAGTTTGGCGACATAAGCGTGAATGGGTAAGAAAACCAGCGGTTAGTTTTCAAGAAGAACCAACAATTAACCAAATCCAACCAGTTGGGCAAAACAATCAACCAAAACTTATGTGTCGAACAACCTAGGGTTCAACAAGCAATTCTCAAAGAAGAACCAAGAAGAGTTGTAATGGTAAACCGAAATCAAGATGTTGAGGAAGTCCTTCAAGGATTTCAACACGAGGAGATGGTGGAAAATAAAAATCTGGCTACTATGCTCGAAAGAATCATGCAGTGAAATGGGGTAAATGTTGGCCTTTTGTCAGAATATATCTTGCAAACTGAATATATCTTGCAAACTAAATTACCCAGGGACTGGAAAGTCCCAAAATTCAAAAAATTCTTTGGGGATGCCAGTGAATCAACTGTCGAACATATACCCAAGTACCTCACAGAGGTTGGGGATATAGCCAATAATGAAAATTTAAGGATAAAGTATTTCCCTAGTTCTTTAACAAAAAATGCATTCACTTGGTTCACAACACTTGCAGCAAATTGAATCCAGGATTGGACGCTCTTAGAGAGGTTATTTCATGAGTAGTTTTATGTAGGTCAATTGAAGATAAGCCTGAGCGAATTGGCCAATGTGAAGTGTAACACCCCAATATTACCCAAGGTTTTATATGCAAAAATCAGAGTAATTTAAAATTTCATAAATTCAATACTGAGGCGTCACACCTTCAAAACCAAATTACTCTAAACAGTTTGCTTTAAAGTATAAATCTCGGATACATAGCATCGTCGAAAATCATAAATTGATTCTTAAAAATCAAACATCTTCTTTATTAAACTTCCTCATCAAATCATGTTTTCATAAAGTATGATTCTTATTCACAAGGAGTTAACAACAAAAGAACAACAACAAGACAACATAAATATTCCCCCCGAGTGCTACATATCGGGCGACGACTCGACTAACTATAAACTCTATCTTCATAACCTGCGTTACGGTATAAAGGTAATGGCGAAACAAGTAAAGGGTGAGATACTTCAAAACATATAATTAAAGGCATGATAACATCTATATATATATATATATATATATATATATATATATATATATATATATATAAATTTTGGAATCATAAAAGATATAGATTAATAAGTGCATTACAACACGTATCCAAAACTCACTCGCTCTAATCGTCATTCTAATGTGTATAATCTACACTTTATCGCCATAACCTCATCGAAATAAATCATCACAACAACACATAAACTTTCATCACCACAAAATCATCACAAGTCAATACATCACTAATCAACACGACAATCATAAACAACGACATCAAACAATAACATCAGACAACAGCATCAACAATACTAACAACATAAGTAACAAACCTTGGAGTATAACTCCCATCATGGTTGCCATCAAGGCCGTCCTGGTTGCCATAGTTTTCAGGCCAAACAAATATAACAACACAACATAAACAAAATCATCACAAATTGGCTAAAGCCCATCATCGCTTTTGACATAAAATCCCATCGTCACAAACATCATCACATCATATTTGCATTAAGCATTTCATCAAAGTCAAATCATTGC
The DNA here is from genome assembly GCA_021764765.1 of Vicia sativa. NCBI lineage: Eukaryota > Viridiplantae > Streptophyta > Magnoliopsida > Fabales > Fabaceae > Vicia > Vicia sativa. The sequence goes on from CM038793.1 coordinate 228,597,660, forward strand.
AAAAATCATCATTTATATTCATTGCATAGTTATCATGAAATTATCACGTCATATTCATTTCATGTTCATCATAAAGTTCGTCACCAAACAAAGCATCATATATCATCACAATTCTACATAATCCATCAATTAAAACCCAACGCCAAACAACGCAATCATAAACATGACCGGCTCCATGAGACACGACTATGTTATGCATGTGGTACCCGTTGCTTTGTCCATACTTAGGAACATTTGGCATAAAGCCCATCGTCTCTTGGCATAAAAGCCTTCCTCGCTTGACATAAAAGCCCTCGTCGCCAATGCAATGTATGTGACTCAACAATAAAAACAACACAACAAAAACATCATCATCGCTCATCAAAATTGACATAAAGTCCACGTCGCCATATTCATCCACATCAAGATAAACATATCATCGCATCACATATTATCAAGTATTCGTTAATAAATACATCGTCACAAACATCATGTTTAATCACACCACATCACTATCAATTTATTCACCAAATTCCAAATACGGGAAAATAGTCAAACACCAATAATCGTCGCAAAAATCATTCCTAATAACCGGTATTAATCATAATTGTCAACATCGCAATCAGATTGTCCATATGTGCCTTAAATCGACTAAAACGCAATCCGATTCAATTAAACTGTAATTTGGCCTATTTCGGGTCGTTTCGTAAAAACTCGTAATTTCGAAAAACTAACCTCACCACTACGTTGTATGTGACACCCCAAAATAATTCGGTAATTAAATAATTATGATTTTTAATTATTAAATTAATTGAGAACATAATTTATTAATATATTGAATTATTAAGATTAAATATGGATTTATTGGGATGTATGTTGAGTAAAGTGGGGTGTGAGGAGTAAAAGACTCTACTCACATTAATTGATTTATTTTAATTATGTTAAAGGAATTAAAAGGAATAAAATAAGAAAAGAAAGAAAAAGGAGTTATTTTTGGAGAAACAAGAATACGTGAAGTTGAGAAGAGAAGAAAGGAGGAAGAAAACCTAGAAGTGTCAGAAGTCGAAGAACCCACAAGGTAAGGGGTGATTTCGATTGATTATTGCTTATTATAGATTTTGATTTTAATATTATAGATCATAGCATGTTAGGAAATTTCGGTTTAGGAATTCCTAGGTTTCCATGGATGTATACCTATCTGTGTCGGATTGTGTCAGAATATAGGTTGGAATCGATTAAGGTGTCAGTTATTGAATAGAAATGATGGAAATATGTTGTTTGATGTGATAATGATGCAAAATGGATGTGTTTTAGTGTTTCCCATGTTGGAATTTGTATGGGTATGTGTGGATTGGGTTTAGAATGGAAGAATCTTTGTCAAAAATGCGAAAATGACTTTTTGCGTGGGAACCGGTTCCGATGGGGAGGAAGGTTCCACTTTAAAAATTTATAAAACTTGAAAAATACACTCGGGAACGGTTCTGTATGGGTAGGAACCGGGTTCCCATATATTTTCGAAGCGTGTTTTGAACCTGCGGAACCGGTTTACGTATATGTAGGAACCGGTTACGCTTATTTTTTAAAATTTTAAAACTTCAAAATTCATAACTTTCAAACCGTAAGTCCGTTTTGCGCCGTTTTGGACGTTATTTCCTAAATTTAATGATCTACCTTATGAAATGAAAATAATTTAGAAAACTTGAAATTATTTTGGAAAGGAGTCAATTTGAAATAAATGATTATTCTTGACACATAATGATGTATGTGTATTAGAGGACCTTTGGTGATGGGGATCGATAATGTGTAGATGTAATAACATGTTTATGCTGATGTTAGATGTATGCATGATTGGTTGATATATCATGTTGATTGGTTTGCATGTTTATCTTGATGTTAGATGTATGCATGATTGGTTGATATATCATGTTGATTGTTGTGATTCGATTATGTTAAATGAATGTATACATAGGCGATTGATGTTGCATGCTAGTGATGTGCGTGCATTTGCATTGTTTGGTGAAGTTAATTCCCATTGTGCGGAATTTGACTTGGATTGCCGATAAGCGATACCGAGTGAGGATGGATGGTTAGGTGGATTCGTGTCCGGGTGGTTATGGACGAATCGATGGGCTGTATCCGGTTGATGATGGATCGGTGTTGGGTGACTTGGTCACGTGTCGGTACCGCATGCATTGAGTCGCATTGTATTTGTATGAAGTGGTAACATGTTAGGATGTCTTCCGTGTTACTCTTCTTTGATTATTATGATTAATGCATGATGAATGTGGTTGTGTGTGTGAATCGAATTTATGTTAAGTGGGTGAAATAATATCTTTGGTGATATATTATTGATTGAAAGACTTATAATATGCTTTAATTATGAGAAGTCTCACCTTACTTTACCATTTCAGATTAAGGTTAGCAGTTGAAGAGTCGGTGAGGATGGCTCTAGAGCTTATCGTTTAGTCCGCGTGTTAGTGTCATGCTCTGATTAGATTGTAACACTGGGGAACGTTAGATGAGGAATTAGACATTGGTTTATTGTTTAATTAAAATTTTGTTGGGAATACAATGATTGAATTATTCCGTTTTTGGTGATGATATTTTCCGTTGTGTAAGACATGGTCTTAACTTGGCTGAATTATTGAAAATGTTGATCCTCAGTGTAGCATGGCTACTGTTTGAATGAAGGTTATTATATTTATTAATTGTGACATCCCTCATTATACCGTGTTAACTCTGATTAAAGCTGAATTAGATATTAAATTAAATGATATATTCGGGGTATTTAGATGGGGTGTTACATTGTACACGTCGAACTTAGCTAGCACGTCAATTTCGTTGAATTCGACAACTTGCTCCGTCGTCGAATTACGAAATCGGAAAATTGGAACATAATCGGGTTCCAAATTAAATCGGCTAACTTATGTCCTAATTATATTTTATTAATACTAACTAGTAGTATATGGAATTGGAGAATTGAAGAGAAACAGAAGCAAATTATGCAGAAAATAAATTCTGCAGAAAACAGAAAATGCATTACACAGAAAACGGAAAATGGCATTTTCAATTCCTTCTTCTCCACATGCAAGGACGGACGTCCTTAGAAGAACACATGAGGCGGGCGCCTAGGGTGGGGGACGGCCTCCCCTCAGCTTGAGGTGGGTGCCTCCCCCTTGTAACCTTCTTCAATTTGCTTCTTGTTCCACGGTTCAAGCTACATGCATTTCTGATTTTTAAGTTTTTCATAGTTTCTCATTTCTTCTTCTAGCAACTCATTCCTACTAGCCAGGGTAATAAAACACCTAGATTAATACTTCAACTTTTATCTCAACAATCACACATACAACTCATAAACCACAACATCAATTTTTATCCCAAATTCACAATATACCTATCAAACCCTAACTATAGGAAGTGGAAAATCAAACCCCTTACCTCAAGTGCTTGGATGATTCTTGATGATTCAACAAATCCAACCCTCAAGCTTGCTCTTCTTCTTCTTCTTTTTCCAAAACCCTCTCTTTCTCTCCAAGTTGCTAAGTTTGGCTTTGGTGTTTTTTTTAATGGAAAGAAAATGAGGAAAAATGGTTTATAATGGTGTATTCTTACTAGCCAAGGGTGTAAACCCAATTCTACCAAATTACTCCTCACACCCCTAATTTATTTTATTAATTAACACCTTAATAATATCTAATAATATTATTAACTCAATTAACTAAACTAATTCCGGGGAATTAAATATCGGTCCGAATAATATTTTACTGAACCGAACGGAATAAAAACCGAACCGAATCGAAACGTCGCCCAAATATATTAATAGATATATCGATTAATATAAATATACTTGTCGCCAAAACAATCGTCAAACGGTAACTCAAAATATTAATATAATATAATATTAAATAAAATGGGGCGTTACATGAAGCGCAAATTTAATGAACCAATGGATGATTATCTCAATGATTTAAATACATTAGAAGCAAGATATTTTACACAGGTACCTAAACATGAACTTGTCAAAATGGAGGAAAGAGGCCTAGACTTCTCTATCATAAAGAAACTTGATCCCCATTATTTGAGGGATATGGTGCAACTGACAGATAGAATCGGGAAAGTAGAAAGGGATTGGAAGTGTAATTCTTCTATTTTGATATTAGCTATTGTGATTGTAATTGGTATATAGACTATCACTGGGATTGAGGCATGTCTTTTATTAATGTATTGATTGGAAGTAAGAGGTTCTCAGGAGGTTCCTAGGTAGGACTTGCACGTGGTAGTGATTAGGAGAAAATTTATAAACAGGAGAGTTTAGATTTTAAATAATACTATATAGTGGATTTCCTTCCTCGCTTGGTATCCCCCAGAGTAGGTGACGTTGCATCGAACTGAGTTCACAATTTATTGTGTTCTAAATGTCTTTCGAAATGCAATTGTCACCCCTCATGACTATCTTCATCCAACGTGATAACATGAAAATGTATCGATTATTTAAGCCAATTTATATGCTTTTTATCCGCATTTTAATTAAATAAATTACTCTTTATTCGTATTATGCCGGTATTTCTTATGTTTTCAGGTTTTTACCAATTATAAGGCGTATGCGAGGAAAGTCGAGAAAAGCCGGATAAATCACACTAAAAATCCACAAAAAGAGAATATTTATTGAAGTGTGTATGCATAGCATGAAATGGGGGTGTGAATAAGCAAACACAGAAGTTTTAGACTCCAAGAGGCAAGGCCCAATCCACTTGAAGCAAGAAGTTGAGCCCAACACGTTACAAGGTGCAACGGTCGTTACACGTAAGCCCTAGAGGCTGTGGCGATCGTTACGGCTAGGGTTTGAGGACGCTTCCTCAGTAAGCAAGCATAACGGCCATTGCAAGGCCAAGTTGGCTCCGTAGCGATCGCTACGGAGGTGATTTAAGAGGCGAGATTCTCTCAACCTCTATGTAACCCTAGCTTTCTGCGCTTTGTATATAGGTTCTTTGCAGTTCACTCTCGAAACATTTTTTTCCTCATTCCAGTACCGTTACTCTGCCAATTTTAATTCTGATTTCGCATTTAATTTCAGTTTTATTTTCAGTATTCAGTTTCTTTTCTCGTAGAAACCTTCACATCGGAGATTGCTGCGAACTTTTGCTAATTCTAACCTTACGTTAGGATTGCGCCTTTTTACCTTTTTTCATCGCATTTGGATTATTGAGCAATTAAAGGCGATCTCACCGACTGTGGAGACACACGGAACACGCCAAATATTCAGCCTTTTATTTTTCAGGTTTATTTAATTAATATTATTTTTAGGTTTATTTAATTTATTTAATTGTTTATTTATTTATTTATGCCCGATTTATTTGAAATGCATATTTTATCTAAATTGTATGTTTATTATTGTTGCGCTATATTTGAATCATTAAACATGCTAGGCTAAATTTAGTTATCGGTATGTTGGGTCACATAGCCAACGGGATTTAGCAACTTCACTCGACTTATTCTGTTTTTAAAAGATCGATTTTCCGGTTTCAATTATTAGTAATTAATGCAACTGTTTTGTTAAGAGAGTAAAACACATATTAGAAGTTAGGATCAATAAAGCGAGAGTTTGAGATTTTAATTGGACATTAATAATTGAGCATCAACTTAAAATACAATGAGGCGCTTTTAAGTTGATTAGGTTTTATTATTTCAAAAACTATTTTTAAACTCTAATTGAAACAACGAGAGCACTCACTTAGGTTTGATTATAGGGTGCGAATCAATAAACACGAGAGTGTGAGAAGAGGATTTTTAAACAAGTACTTCCTCTGAAATACATTTTGCTAATGCAATTTAAGTCGATAAGTCGCTAAATCCACGAGCCCGACCATTACATACCGATACCCCTATTCTAAATGTAAACTAGATCTTAATCAGTTAGGTTCCCTAAACCAAACATCATTTATATCACTAGTCTTAGATTTACGTAGTGGCCTAAGATAACGGTAGCTCAACATTTAGTTCTGTGGATTCGATAATCTTTAAAACTACAAGCGATAGGGTTGTATACTTGCAGTCTAGATTCTATAAGACGATAAAGTCGCGATCACAGCACAGTGTCCTCTCCTTAAAATTGTATTTTCCACTTTCACCCTTTTCTTTTTCAATTTCCTTTTTCAAACGATTATTCTCTCCTTCACAGTTGGCTTATTTAACAAACTCCACTACATTGGGTTCTACAATATATTTTTCTTCACTGTCCAACTCAACTACATTGAGCTTTACAACATTGTATTCAACGAAAAGTGGTATAAATTTAATTATTTCATGTTGTGATTATGGATGAATAAGGTATAAATGCATTTTCCCAATCATAAGTGCAATATTTTTCGTTCTATTAGTACCTAAATCATCTCTCAAAAGGATCATCTCATTGGTGTCCACTGTGCCATAATATCAAAAGCTCTCTATAATTAGGTACCTTAAATACTTTAAACTAGTCAACACTTCAAAGTAGGATTAATAATCCTTTACGGATAATAATGACTAGAGAGTAACTAATGTAGTGAAAAAGACTAAGACTATGTTTAAATAGATGAAACAGAGAAACAAAGTGAAACATAATGGAATGAAATGGAGCAGACTACAACGAAATATATATTCTACTCCATTATTTATGTAGTTTATTAATAACACCCGTCTCCATTACATACACCTCCTATCAGACAAAATAAAAAATAAAAAATAAAAAATTTAATAAAATGAGATAGAATGAAGAACTTTTAATCTAAATAACCTAGTTTTTTTTTCAAATTTATTTCAAAATAGCCTATGTTTCAAAATAATTCCCAAAGTACCCAACTTTTCAATGAAGGCATGATACGTGTTTTATTCATAAGAAAATTTCACATAAAACATAACATTTATCTTACTTAGATGACAAGATTATAACATAAAAACCTCAACTATTGAATAAAAGTGTTGTTGTGCAAGTTTACTTGGTTTGGTTGGCATTTGTGCAAAAAACCAAGAAACAAACACTTCGCTAAGTGAAAGTTGCAGCGAAGAGTTCACCTAACGAACTTCCAGCGAATAAAGTCAGAAGCAAAAGATTCAGTTTCGCCAACAACGAAAAGCAACGAAGCCAGTTCGCTTAGTGAATCGGACCTTCGCGTAGCGAACTGTGGCAGTCTCAGAAGATATTTTGAAAATACTTAAGGCCGAAGAAAGGAACGTTGTTAAGCGAGCCACACTTTTCTTAGCAAACTTTGGTTGTTTCCTGAAGACAAGTTGATTTAAAAGCTTAATGAAGAAGCAAGACTTCACTTAACAAAATATAGTCCGCTTAGCAAACTCAGATGGCCAAAATTGCTATAAATATGTCATTGATGCTTGTTCAACTCAATTATTCCATAATGCTTCACACTACCATGAGTAGCTAAATCCATCTCTTGTTGTGATTGATCATAGTTCATCGAAATAATATGTATTTTCATTGATCATGGCGTTATACGCAAATCATGTAAGAATCATTATTGATGCTATATTTGTTTTCAGTTTGTCTCATGGATTAAATGAATATTGATAAATACGATTCTATTTCCGATCTAAGATAACATCCATTAAACTATAAATGCTAAACATAGATTTAAGTTTAATATTTACTGAAAGTATCGAATCTTAATGCTACCGTATGGTTTAATAGGTTGAGAAATCACGATTAATCCATAAGGTAGAAATCTCATAAAGGTTTAGATATAAACCTTATTTGTGGGAAATACCTAATGATAAAGAAACATGCTTAAGTTGTGTATAACTGATCCGTGATGTGCTTATTGAATCGGTGAATGAACACCAATTCCCAACACGCTTATTCCTTTGAAACTTATCTTTATTTATTATCTGCGTTTACTTTTCGTACAAATCAAACAATCTTGAAATTCTTGCTTAGAATAATAAAAATTGTTAAACGGTTTTGATATCGCTCAAATCCTCGCGGATACGATAAAACACAATACTTACATTTGATTTTACTCAATATCAAAGCGTCAGACGAATTAACAACTACGTACAAATTTTCAATAAAGACGCCAATTAAATTGACAACTACACTTAAAACATATATGCACTGGCGCCAATTGAATTCAATCATCTCTATTTCATTGAATCTTTTATTTATAAAATTCAAACAATAAAATCAAATTATTTACTACTCCATTGTATTTCATTAGTTAAAATTATAGTTAAAAATACCATTCATACAAAGATACCTACCTATATGGGTTAATTAGTATGGACTAAGTGACAAAATGAAGGATAGGTTCTCAACAATTCGTGAGCAATAAGAGTTTTCTAGAAACTCACTACCTAATATAAAATCCCAAACCCTAAACCTTTCTCATCGTTGAGTTCGTTCATTCTATCTTACAAACCATCTTATCCACACTCTTCCTAACTCTCACAAACATGGCTTCAACCAACGCTCTATCCTCAACCTCAATTCTCCGTTCACCAACCAACAACCAGGCACCATTCCTCCTCCATTTCCACTTCTCTCGAAACAATTACCAACTAAATCGATTCTAATTCGTTTCAGTTTTTCATTTCAGGCACAAACCAGTCTCAGCAAGAAGGTTAAACAACATGGACGGGTCAATTTCAGGCAGAAACCTAACCGTTTCGTCGTTAAATCCGTTGCGAAAGATATCGCCTTTGACCAACATTCACGCTCCGCTATGCAAGCCGGAATTGACAAACTTGCTGATGCTGTTGGTCTCACTCTTGGACCCAGAGGTAACACCATAGTTTTGTAGTAGTGTAACAGAATTTGAACTTGTAAACACTGAATATGAGAAGGAAAATGGTTATGAATATGTTAATTGATATGGTGAGATTTATTGTAACTATTTTGTATGGAGAAATGAGAAATTTGAAATGCTGTGTTTTTTTGAAGGGAGGAATGTTGTTTTGGATGAATTTGGAAGTCCTAAGGTAGTTAATGATGGTGTGACAATTGCAAGAGCTATTGAACTTCCTGACCCCATGGAAAATGCTGGTGCAGCCCTTATTAGGGAGGTATGTGATAGCGGATGTTTGATTCTGCGGTAAAAAATGATTTTTGAGTGAATTGATTATGTAAAATTGACTCTGGTTCAAAGTAATGGAATATAAAGTAAATTATGTTTGGATAAATTCTTGTAGTTGAGTAGGAAATTTTAGTGTAAAAATTACGATTAAAATCTAAAGCTACAAATTCTAACTTCAAGTAGAATCAATTCTGTAGATAAAATCAATTCTACTTCAGAAGAACCAAACACCTCAAAATTATTCCAAAATCAATTCTTACACCTCTAGATTTGTTTTTCTCTCTTCCAAAAGCTAAACCAAACACTCATAATTGATAAATAATGGTGTAAATTATTTGGGTTGGTTATGAAGATGTATGTGTTACATGTTTTTGGTTAATGATGATGTATTGATTTGAAACTGAAGGTTGCAAGTAAAACTAATGACTCTGCTGGTGATGGGACAACAACGGCTTCGATTCTTGCTAGGGAAATTATTAAGCTTGGACTTCTCAATGTAACATCTGGTGCTAATCCTGTGTCTATCAAGAAAGGAATTGATAAAACTGTAGCGGCTTTGGTTGAAGAGCTTGAGAAGTTGGCTAGGCCTGTTAAAGGCGGAGATGATATAAAAGGTATTGGTATTACTAAAAGAACATTTGTTTCTGTTTTTTTTTCATTGGTTGTTTTGTTAGGATTTGTTTGATGAGTTTTAATGCTGTAACAGCTGTTGCTACTATTTCTGCTGGAAATGATGAGTTGATTGGAAAAATGATTGCTGAAGCAATTGACAAGGTTGGACCCGATGGTGTTTTATCCATCGAGTCTTCCTCCTCGTTTGAGACAACAGTTGAAGTTGAAGAAGGAATGGAGGTATGAATTCTCTTTTGGGTCTAATAATTTCTCACTTTCTCTCCAAAAGAATGGTTGTAATGAGTAGGAAAAGATTAAGCTATCAAGTTATGTCTCTAACTATGCAGCTATAGTAATTTACTGTTTGCTATGTGTCCTGCAGATTGACAGAGGATATATCTCCCCTCAGTTTGTTACAAATCCAGAGAAATCAATTGTTGAATTTGAGAATGCGAGAGTCTTGATTACCGATCAGAAGATTTCAGCAATCAAAGATATAATTCCTCTACTGGAGAAAACCACTCAATTGAGAGCCCCATTGCTTATCATTTCCGAAGATATCACTGGTGAGGCTTTGGCGACCCTTGTTGTCAATAAGCTGCGGGGTATCCTTAATGTTGCTGCCATCAAAGCTCCAGGATTTGGTGAAAGAAGAAAGGCTCTTCTTCAAGACATTGCTATATTGACAGGTATATGAGATTCCTCTGTTTTTAATTTTTTTTTAATATATATCATAATGCCCATTCATGAAAATTTAGGTAGTATTCAAATGAAGGTTAATTGTATTCAAAATATATTTAATTTAACTCTACTTTGTACTTACTCTTGATATTTGTTCAGCATGTTCATGTAGTCTTTGTCATCATGATGCACAAACAAAGATTTCTTAAGTAGATTATTTTTCCGTCATGATTCTTTTTCTTTGACAATTTTGTGCCGTTAACTGCTAGGTGCTGAGTTCCAAGCCAGTGATCTTGGCCTTCTTGTTGAAAACACCACAATTGAACAACTTGGTTTGTACGGAAAGTGACCATCTCCAAGGATTCTACCACTATTATTGCCGATGCTGCATCAAAGGATGAGTTGCAATCCAGGGTTGCACAGCTGAAGAAAGAATTGTCTGAGACAGACTCAATTTATGATTCTGAGAAACTGGCTGAGAGGATTGCTAAGTTGTCTGGTGGAGTTGCAGTCATCAAGGTCGGTGCTGCCACAGAGACCGAATTGGAGGATCGTAAGCTCCGTATTGAGGATGCCAAGAATGCAACTTTTGCTGCCATTGAGGAAGGTATTGTTCCCGGTGGAGGCACTGCATTGGTTCATCTATCTGCTTATGTCCCAGCAATTAAGGAAAAGCTTGAAGACGCAGATGAGAGGCTAGGAGCTGACATTGTTCAAAAGGTGAGAATGATCAATTTGTACATATTTTTCAACATGTTCCATCATTACATCTCACAAAGTTATGCAAATAACATCAACATTTTTCTTGTCTATGTAGGCATTGGTAGCACCTGCATCATTGATTGCTCAAAATGCTGGAATAGAGGGTGAAGTAGTTGTGGAGAAAATTAAGAATGGTGAATGGGAGGTCGGTTACAATGCCATGACAGACACTTACGAGAATTTAGTCGAATCTGGTGTCATTGACCCTGCCAAGGTAACAAGGTGTGCTTTGCAGAATGCTGCTTCAGTAGCAGGGATGGTCTTAACCACACAGGCCATTGTTGTCGAAAAGCCCAGGCCCAAGGCACCTGTTGCTGGTGCCCCACAAGGCCTTACCATTTAAGTCTTAGGTTAACTATTGTTGTAGGTTGATTACGGCAAAAACAGTTTTGAGCAGAAAAAGTGAAAGAGCTTTTGTTTCGGATGCCTGTTCAATTAAAAGGAGAAAACGAACTGTATTTGTAACATAGATTGAGATCTGCTTTGGTTGATGAGGGACGAGGAAGTGATAAATTTGAATTCATGTCTTTTTTTGTTTCATAAAATTGTTTGAAGTCTTTCATATCCTTCATACATCAAGAACTTTTATATGTTTAGAGCAATGATTTAAAACTGAGTATGGTTTTCAGTGGCTTTAATATAAAATTGCAAAATTGAACTGAATCAAACTAAAATCGGAATTACCACATTTGATTCGGTTGTGTTTGTCATTTTTTAAAGGAATCACGCGATTCGATTCATTTTATGATTTGTATTTTGAAAATCGAATCAAATCAAACTAAATCATATTATGTTATAAAATCTTATTAACTAATATACTTATTTAATTTTTTAGATAAATAAACATTTATTATGTGTATATTTTATAATTATTTTTTGATATTTATTTTAATATACAAATTATAAAAAATAAAATAGTATTAATTTATAAATACTATTTTTATAAAATGTACTTTATTGAATTCTTTATATAATATTTTATTGAATTAAGAATGTAACATTATGTATATCATTTTTAGATTAAGATAAAATTAAGAGTAAAATTATTTTTTTTACTAATGTATGAGCGATTAAACATAAAATTATACTTTTCTATATGTGTGACTCAATAATTTTTTGGTAAATCAACCAAATCAATCCAAACCGTATTAGATTGGTTTAGCTTTTCTATATGTGTGACTCAATAATTTTTTGGTAAATCAACCAAATCAATCCAAACCGTATTAGATTGGTTTAGTTTGGTTCAATTTTATTTTTAAGAGTCAATCAAATCAAGTTGAATCACATTTTTTCTCTTATGATTTGATTGAATTTTTATTTTAAAACCATCTAACTGCATGGCAATCACTCCTATTTTATATATAATTCTAAAACTAGCCATGTGCCTATGTTTCCAACTTTCAAGAGAGCACATCATCACCAATCAAAAGAAATACTTATTTGCACACAATTCTAAATATATACATTTAGACACACAAATTTAAAGAAAAAAGAAATTAAATAATATAAATTGATTTGACAAAATTAATTTTGATTTTTTATTTATTTGTCATGGGTGTGTCGAACAAGTTTTTATTTGTATATGTGCCTATGGTCTATAAGGGTTTATTTGTATATGTGCCTATGGTCTATAGGGGTGTGCTGGTTAGAACAACCAATCCATTTTATTGGTTTTGGTTTAATAACCAAACCATTTTTCCTAAAACCAATTTAAAAAATATAAAATGGTTTTAATCTGATTTAAAACAGGTTTTAATTAAAAATTCTTCTTTATTCATTATTATAATGTCTTAATACTACAATTTAATACTATACATTAAGTGCTCTACCTAGTTTGTGAGATTTTATTTTTTATTGGTTTTCCATTCCATTTCTTGTGATAACCCTCATTTATATTTATTGAGTACTCTACTTAGCGTATGAGATTTTGTTTTTTCTTGCTCTATTAAAAAAAATAAACTGAAATAAAAACTGAAATAAACATTAATGTTCAAACCGCTGAAACTAATAGTTATGTTTTACCTATGTAGTAATAAAGTTTAAACAATTGACGTGTTTTCGTAAATTATTTTTAGTTTAAATTTGATCTCTTAAAAAATTTATTTATTTAACATTATGATTTCTTATTTTACTTTATATTTAATCTATAAATATACCAAGTTTTAATCAATTAAATTAAAAATATTTAAAAGTATATTATTTAATGCATATACTTTAAGGTGTTAAAATAAAATAAAACATTTAAAAGATTAATTATTTAATGTTAGTTTATCTGAATAAAATAAAAAATAAAAAATATCACAGTGAAATTTATAAATAATTTAAAGCATAAAAATACAATTTAATAAAGATTTAAATCTTTTTCGATGTCGGATATTAATTTTAAAATTTATTTTGATTCTTTAGCTTAAAAAATTTATATATAAATAGTTTTTTGAAAATATTTCATATTATTCATTTTCTTTTAATTAACGGTGGAAAAATCTCAAAATTGTTCATTAAATTCTAATTAGACAAAAATAATTGACATAGCATATTTTAAAGAGTTAAAAGATCAATATAATTTTTTTAAAAATTCAGAAACTAAAATAAACCTTTAAGGATAATCTACGAAACCAAAAAGACTTTATAGTTTTATAAAAGAATTTAATTGATATACACCTTTATACGGTAAATTAATTATATTTATTAAATTTTTATATATATTAGACATTTTTTATTCTATTTATTATAATTTTATATGTATTAGACATTTTTTATTTATATTTGTGAGTGATTATAATGTATTGATGGTATAAATTTTGTTTACATCGACTGTGTATATTAATTAATCTTCTTATAAAAATGAAAAAAATATGTTTAAATTAAAAGATTATATAAAAATTAAAAGTAGATTAAATTAAGTTAAAATAATATATAAAAGAATATAATTTATTTCCTAAAATGAGAAGAAATTAAATTTGTAACTATAAAAATTTTAATGAGCAAATACTATTACGTGGATATGTTTGGGACTGAAAGAAATGAGTTTCACATTCATACCTTAAGAGTAATTATATTCATTTGGTTTTCTCAATGACGACCCGTTATGAAAAATGAAAACCGGTTTTCTATTTTGCTAATCAAATGGGTATGGAGCAGTTTTCATCCGACACAAATTGGATTTTAGAAAGTGGTGCACTGGATTTTTAAAATTGGTTATTGCAAACCAGTTGTTTTGCACACCCCTACCTATGGAAGAATTGCTCACCAATGAAACCATTCCTCAAGGGTTTAACCCTAACCACCAGAAAATTTTCCCTCCCTTCTTCACTCTCCTTCTCCCATTTTCCATTCTCTTTTCCACAAAACCATTCTTCTTCAAAAACCTCATTCAATTCTCTATCCCCTTTTCAACAAACCCTTTTCAATGGCTAGAGGCCCAATTTCATCAATTTTCTACCTATGCACCAGAAACAGAAAAACCCTTTCAAACTTCAAACCTTTTCTCTTCAACCATTCGCTTCTTCATTCTTCTAATTCTCAATTTCACCACCCTTTTTCGACCCATTTGTTAAACCCTCGTTTTGCTCCTGCTTTCTCACAAAGTTTCAATCTTTCTACCGGTACAACCCTACCCACAAGACCCTTTTCGACACAAGGTCAAGAGGGTGAATCAGAATTGGATTATCAGCTTGGCAATGAGGTTAGTGATGATATTTACGCTTTATCTGAAAATGGGGTTGATGATTTCAATTCAGAGATTGTTGATTCTGTAGAATGTAGTAGTAGCAGTAGTGATAACAGTAGTAATGATAACGTGTATGGTGAGTTAGAGAACAAGAGTGGGGTTGATTTTACGCAAGTGGCATCGCCCGACCCTATTGAATTGTATGGCAAGCTTAAGAGTGTGGAAAAGGGTGCTAGGTTGGTTAGAACTGAGCTGGAAGTGTTAACAGATGTGTTTCATTATTTTGCCAAATCGGGTTGGGCATCTAATCAGGCACTTGCGATTTATATTGGTTTGTCGTTTTTTCCGACTGCTGCGCACAAGTTTCAGAAATTTTTCAGGAAGAGATGTGCTGAGGATGTTGCGAGTACTTGATTTCGCTTGGACCGTGTGATGAGGCTGTGAGGTTTTTGTTTCCTATATTTGTTGAGTTTTGTTTAGAGAATTTTACGGATGAGATCAAGAGTTTTAGGGAAATGGTTAAGTCGGCAGACCTCACGAAACCGCATACTTGGTTTCCTTTTGCGGCGATGAAGCAAGATAATTTATCATTCGGGCCTACCAATAGTGGTAAAACTTATAATGCTTTGCAGAGGTTTATGGAGGCGAAAGGGATTTATTGTAGTCCACTCAGATTGTTGGCAATGGAAGTGTTTGACAAGGTTAATGCAAAGGGTGTTTATTGCAGTATGTTAACTGGTCAAGAGAAGAAGTTTGTCCCATTTTGAACCATGTTGCGTGTGCGGTGGAAATGGCTTCAACGCAGGAGTTGTATGATGTGGCTATTGTTGATGAGATTCAGATGATGACTGATCCATGTAGAGGGCATGCATGGACTAGGGCGCTCCTTGGGTTGCAGGCCGACGAGATACATTTATGTGGTGATCCTAGTGTTTTGGATATTGTTCAAAAGATCTGTCAAGATACAGGAGATGAGTTGCATGTGCAACATTACGAGAGGTTCAAACCGTTGGTGGTGAAGCCAAGGCGCTGCTTGGAAATCTTGAAAATATTAAGTCTGGCGATTGCGTTGTTGCGTTCTCAAGGAGAGAGATATTTGAAGTTAAATTAGCCATCGAGAAACTCACTAACCACCGATGTTGTGTGATATATGGAGCTTTGCCACCAGAAACTCGTAGGCAGCAGGCTAATTTGTTTAACGACCCGAGTAATGAATATGATGTTCTAGTAGCTAGTGATGCAGTGGGGATGGGCCTGAACCTTAACATTAGAAGGGTAGTTTTTAATAACCTTTCAAAGTACAATGGGGACAAAATTCTTCCGGTTCCAGCATCACAGGTTAAGCAAATCGCAGGAAGAGCTGGTCGAAGAGGATGCCTTTATCCTGATGGACTTGCCACTACCTTGCATTTAGATGATTTGGATTACTTGATCGAGTGTCTGAAACAACCCTTTGATCATGTAACGAGGGTTGGCCTTTTTCCGTCTTATGAGCAAGTTGAATTGTTTGCCGGACAAATTCCTAACATGACATTCAGCCAGCTTTTAGAAAAATTTGGCGAAAACTGCCGTTTGGATGGGTCATACTTCTTGTGTCAACATGATCATATAAAGAAAATTGCTAATATGTTAGAGAGGATTCAAGGGTTATCTTTAAAAGATCGATTTAACTTTTGTTTTGCTCCTATTAATGTTAGAGACCCGAAAGCTATGTACCACTTGGTTAGATTTGCTACAGCGTTTGCTCAGAAGGTCCCCGTAAACATAGCTATGGGCATGCCAAAATCTTCGGCACGGAATGATTCAGAACTCCTAGACCTTGAGAGTAGGCATCAAGTGTTATCTTCATACATGTGGCTATCAAACCATTTTGACGAGGAAAAATTTCCATATGCAAAGAGAGCTGAGGCAATGGCTTCAGTAATTGCTGTCTTACTCAGTCAATCGCTGGGCAAAGCAAATTGGAAACCTGAATCAAGGAGCAGAGGGAAACCGAATGGTGGAAAAAGTGAAGAGCAAACAGAGCCAAGAAGTGAAATCGGTTTAAAAACCGAAAAAAATAATCATGGTTATTCAAGACCACAGTCTCTTATTAAATCATATGAGCAGTAAGTACCTTTCAAAGTGTAGCTTCTTTATTTTGGTATTTATCCAATTTTACTGTGTGGAATAATGGAAACGCATGTACCATTTCTCAATTTCGTGCATATTGTGTTTCTCATATATGTATTTTTTTGTTATTCAGGAAACGGCATGGAAAATCATTATTACACTCCTGATCATTTAAAGAAGATAATCGCATAATATAAATACTTTGGAGGTTTTGTGTTTTAACAGAAAGCTTATTATGATAAGACCCAAAATTTGGCTTGCAAATGATGGTAATTATAGAGAGCTTGGATGGTTCACTGCTTGGAAACAAAGGGATCAGGTTGATGATTTTCAGCTTCCTCTTCATGTTTCTGAGGCTTTGGGCCAAAAGTCAGTTCCTTTTGGTTACAGCTTTGTTAAGTTTCAAGACACGTAAGTTGTAAAATCTCATTTTACTTAATATATTAATGTTTTCTAAGTAGTGTGTTTGAACTATTGTTTGTGGATGTGTTGTGTTTTGTTTTTAGGGGTCTTCCAAATTATATTTAGATATAATGTCATACCATAAATCATCCTTCTCATTACAATACCATTTCTTCTAAATCTATGCTTCATAAAGGTGGCCACATTGGAACGTGCTTCTTGAACTTTTGTAGTTCTACATTAAAACATTTTCATATTTTTAGAGTGTTAAAATAATGATGGTGATCTCATTGGATACGAATTTTTCAAACAGGGGGAGTGAATTCATAATTAACACCAGGCGCGTGGCCTCCACTCTCAAATTTGTTGTGGTTTGTGGCTTGATTTTGTAGAGGAAGTGTTGTTAACAATAAAAATAAATTTATATTTGATGTTATGATGACAACCATTAAATCCAAGGCAACAACTACTTTCTCAAACAAAATGACTCTAGATAACAATTCCTCTATTTCAAATAAGAGAAACCAGATCATATGGCATATTAATGTAGGAACAAGATAAATGTTACTCTGCAGGCTAACTCGAATGAAGTTGAATTTATTCATATAATTACAGAGATCAATCTTGTGGGTGAATCGAAAATATGGTTGATTAACATTATGTGTGTTACACTCATGTTATGTTCAAAATACACACGTGTTAAAAGATGCTAAAGCGACGTTTTATGATGCTCACGACATAGAAATGGAGATTTTGATCTCACACTCCTTAAAAGAATTTGATCTTCAAAGATGTTATGCACACTCAAGTTATTAGGAAGTATCTATGTTAGGCCTCTGATTTTATGGTTGACAATAATTTTGATAAAACAAAATGTTGATAATAATTTCATCAAAATATGTTTCATTTGAAAAATATGTTATGCAATCTAATGTTGAACAAGAGGTCATACCATCTTGACCAATTGGTACAAGGTGGAAATAGATTATGCTAGGCTAGGCTTTGTAAGGTCTGAGCCTACGATAAATTTATAAGACCTTAGGCTGGTCTATGGCTTACTATATGCTCATATTTTTGGCCTAGTCTGGCCTTTTTAAGAGCAGATTATGCTAGGCTAGGCTTTATAAGGTCGAGCCTCGATAAATTTATAAGACCTTAGGTGGTCTATGGCTTACTATATGCTCATATTTTTGGCCTAGTCGGCCTTTTTAAGAGCTTGATCCGAAAGTCTATTTCTCATTAAGGTTTTCAATAAATTCATATTATTTAAAAGTCTTATAGATTAGCCTATATATACATATATAGGTGACCTATTTATTTTTATAATATATATGCATATATATATCGGTCTATTTAGCCCTTTTCTAATATATATACATACATAGACCAATATTTTGAGACTATTTTTAATACATAATCCCTCATCCACAATGAGAGTGACCCATTTAGAATAAAATAATACCCTAAAACGAATGACCCATTTCAATTTTCAATACACTTTTTTAATTCTACCCATTAATTAATTAAACTTTCATCATTTCTAATACATAATTAGAGGTACTACGGTGAAGACATTATTCTCTATCTTAATTTTTACACTTTTCTTAATATATGTGAAATGTTGGGTGAGTCGCTCATTATGGGACAAATGGAGTAATCAAATATAGGGCATATAAGGCTATATAGGCTTTTAGTAGTCTAAGTCGACCTATTTAATTAAATAGGCTTTTAAAAAACCTAAGCGACCTTTTAAAAATAAGCGACTGGTTTGGCCTTACATAGGCTAAGCCATAGGCCCTTGTAGGCCGACGACCTATTCCACCTAGGTACAACAAAGTTATTTTGACAGGATGTTCTATTAGATGTTGTGACATGTTGTAATAGAACATCATGACAATACAACTGGATGATATTCTTGAAGATTTGATTGAAAAATATGAGTTTTGAAAGATTCTAGTTCTCATAACAGCATGCAATCAAGGATTTTGAGAACAATTGCAAATTTGATTTGTTTCATAAAATGATCTTTGAGACTTTTAAGAAAATATTTGAAACATGTTTTTTGTTTCTATTTTTGAGGAGAAGATTTTGCAGGGATTACAACTGAAGATTGGATTTGATAGAAGAGTTCAAGCAAGTCCAAACCCAACTTAGAAGTCTATTTAAGAAGTCTTACTAGACTTAGTTTTTAAGCATTATTTTCCTTTGTAAAATCGTGTGCCAATAAGGGTTTAGGGTTTGAGAGTTCATTGTTTCTCCGTGTTTTTCTTGTACGTCCTCATGTATATCTTGATGCATTTGAGTTGATTGATTGTTATTTACTTATCAAATTATTGTCCTCACTCAAAGCCCTTAGCCAGCCTACCCCTATCCTTCCCATAGCCTACACTCTAGACTGACCTAGCCTGTTCCACGCCATCTTAGATGACACCTCCAATCATTTTCGGTCAATGGAACCATCTCATTTGGCTTGACCATGACATGTGTAAACTATGCACATCAATCCGCAACTATCTCATTAACCCCATTCGCCAATAAATACTGACCTCACTTGGTTTGATTTTTCATCAACAATCATTACTCTCTCTAATACGGACTCTTACTGTCTCTGATATCATTTTTAACCTGCTTTTAATCATGGATCTCCTCAAGATGGGCGAAAACCATAGAGGAACAATAACAAACATTGCCGCATTTGTAAATTTTAATATTTGCAATTTATATTTTTTAATATACTCATTTATATGCATTTTGAATTTAGGATATGTAGAGATTTCGATGCCGCCAACATTCTTATGTCATTCTCGACTCGATTATCATCCCATATCTAAAACATGTCGGTTTTGGTCATGTTACTAAAATTTCACAATACAATTGATACGAAGTTTATACTAGCATTGTTGGAAAGGTGGAGATCCGAAATACACACTTTTCATCTTTCAATGGGTGAATGTACATTGACACTAAAGGACGTGTACATGTTGATGGGTCTCCTTATTCATGGTAAGGTTGTTAATGGGTTGGTTCAACAACCCATTCTCCATGAGAAAATGTTGGGCATAAATATGGTAGATGAAACGGTGCGAGGGCCAAGGTATTTCTTGTCGGACCTTAAGGTGCATTATCATTCTCTTGTGTTGAATGAAAAATCGTTCGAGGAAGAAAAATTAACAAAAGTTAGAAATTATATTATGATATTATTTGGATGTCTATTATTCTCCAAAAGTACATGTAATAATGTCAATTTTATGTATTTACATTTGTTAAGGGACTTTGATAAAATAAGAGAGTATAGTTGGGGTTCCGCCGTTTTAGCCTATCTAAACAGTCCTTTATGTAAAAATGAAAAAAACTTATACTTTTTATGGATGCGCTTTCTTGCTCCAAGCATGAGGTTGATGGTGAGTGAAGTCCCTTAACCCCGTCAACGTCAACCAATTCACGTTCCCCTATGCAACAAAGTAAGTCTATAACATAATTTACGTTTTATAAATTTATGGGCAATGACTGTACAAAATTTATTATTTCTCTCTTTGCTTTAGGTTTTGTGTAAAAGACATGGATTACAACAAAAATATGAGGCGAAACTTCGATATATATCATAATCATATGGATCACATACGCATACAAGATATATGTATTACCAGAAAACATTTTTTTAGCTTATAATTTATTTAAGTTATCCTTATTATAATTAATTTTTATAAGCAATTTATTTGGAGATCGTACCTAGGTCTGGACCTTGACATCTCTTTAGGGTCGACACCCAGTGGAATTATAACAATTGAAAGGATTTCACTCTAATGGTGTAAGATGTGGATTAGGTGTGATCGATATGTGCTACAAAGCCCTATTTTCCCCGGGAACCATGTCATGGAACATACACACACCAATATATAATTTGGTATAAATCGGTTATTAACTCTGAAATTTTTGTGTCTCATCTAAGGTATTTGATCGAACCACATACACAATTGGCACAAACCCAACAACAAATATACCAACAAATCCACCAATAAATCCAACACACATCAACCTCACACCCAATACAACAACGACACAGATCCACAAGCACCCAACACCAAACCCAAGACCAATACCAAGAATAAAGATAATACTTTCGACATCCTGATGTGGGTCCTTTATTATCTCACCTTAGCCCAGACATGGGCATACATAAAGAATATTCTCCAACCGATCCAACATACCATCAACCATCACTACGTAACACCCAACAAACTTATGGATAGAAAACTCCATAAAATCCAATTTCTTTTTACCCTACTTTTTCAGATGACCAGTGCTATCGACCACTCATGGAACCCAACACCCACCAATAAGACCAAATTATGAGAACATGGATACCTGACTATTTCAAAGCAGGTCTTGAGGATATAATGCTTTGAAGAATTCATAGGCGGTGACATTGACTTCCCGGGATCCTCGACCCAACCACAACAATATGAGAATCCAAGGTCGCACAACAAAATAGGCGAGGAAGCACTAGACACGACAACTAAACAATATGTAATTTTTATTTCTATTGTGTAATTGTGTATTATTAATTAAAAATCGAAGTTTTATTTGTCACAAAATTATTTATTATTAATTATAAAAAAATGGCTTAAATGCACTTTTGGTCCCCCTATATTAATTTTCTAAACATTTTAGTCCTCTATAAAAAAAACCCAACTATTAGGTCCCCCAATATCGTATTTTATGTTTTTTTTGAGGTCCCCCATAATAAAATAGTCTAATTTGCATATGTGACATTGAAATTCTGAGGTGACATTTTTTAATTGTTGTCACGTCATTAAAAATAGACCCAAAATATATATTTTAAATTAAAATTTATAATATATAACTTCTAAATAAATATTTATAAATAAAATAACAAAAATAATTAAAACGTTTAATTATTATAAAAAATTTTAATTTTTTTAATAAATTAAAAAGGATTAAAAAAATATAACTTCATAATTTCAATTAAAAAAATATGAGGTGACATCAATTAAAAAAATATAACTTCATAATTTCAATGCCATCTATGTAAATTAGACTATTTTATTATGGGACCACTAAACAAATATGAAATATAATATTAGAGGATCTAATAATTAATTTTTTTTATAGAAGGATTAAAGTATTAAAAAATTAATATAAGAGATAAAAAATATATTTAAACTTAAAATATATACTTTTGCCGATAGATTAAGACAAATACTTTATAGCTAAGTATCATCTCATATAACATCTCGTTAAAAACATATAAAAATAATACTATACTTTGTGACTTCACTTATGCAAATGCAAGAATAGTAAAATTTTCAAAAAGTGGTTATTTCTTTAATATTTTTTCAATAGGTAATTATTTCAAAAAAAAAATTTCTTCTTGGCAACACACTTTAGTAGCAGTTAGAAAATTTCTTTTTATAATGAAACCACCGAAGCTGGGAATGATGTTAAAATGCGTGCCTATTACTAAAATGTCGACTTGTTCTACTTATACATACCCCACACACGTGTTTTCATTTGACACTTTCAATGCACACGTGTATTACTTTTGAAATACGTGGGTCTATTTTGCATCAACATTGTAACCATTCTAGTAACCTTCTTTCACGTTAATATCATAAGCTTTCAACTTCTACAATACACCCAAAATATCTGCTTTAATTACACATTTGGCCACTCAACCCTAGCTACACTTAGTTATAACATTATAATTATTTTTGTCATTTAGTTTTAATGTGAAAATTGATTCTATCTATTATCAATCCTTAGTCAACTCACCTTAAGAGAAGACTCCATAGTCTTCACATTTAAAGGGAGAAGACTCGACAAACGTAATGCTTGGTCTAAAGAAATAATAATAAAACAGAAAATAATAAAATGAACATGATAAAGTAGAAAAACATAGATGATTTTTGTGTGTGTTTTGATTTGGATAGTGTTGGAAATATCATGCTTAAAAAACAAAAACAAAAAACACAATGATAACAAAATATAATATGGAAGCTTTATAATAGAAGAAAAATCATAATTATCGTCTAAAATCAAGCAAACAATTTTTTTTTATAATTTTTTTACCCATCCCATATAAGTGGGCACATCTTATGAAAATTCAAAAATGCTCTGAGAAAATTGAAAGTATATTTTTGATACACACTATTTTTTGAAATATTTGAGTGAAATCGAAAATATACTTCCAGTACGTACTATATTTTGAAAAATTTGGGTTAAAACCAGAAGTATATTTTCGATTTTAAACTAAATAAAAAAATATTAGAAATTATTCCCAATCCAATCTCACATACACGATTTATTCTATTTGTAAAATAAAACAATTTGATTTAACAAAATAAAATTAAATATTAAGATTTAATTTAGACAGATAAAAATTTTAACGAATGTTTTGGTCTTAAAATCAGAGAAAATTATGATCAATAATACTGTCTTAAAAATTACACATGGTTTGAAACCGGAAATATACTTTCAGTTTACACCCAATCCTTTTCAACATGACTTTTTATGATATAGGGTGCGAAGTGTAGGAATATGGTATCATGATATCATTTCTCTATTACTAAGGTTCATGTTATATATTAAGTTTATTATGAGTAGCTTTTATCGCCATAATAGTTTATTATGACAGTTTATCATATTCATGTTTAAGATCAAATTTGTTACTAATTATGATATTTTGTGGTATAGCCAAATACTTTATTATGTCAGTTTATCATATTCATGTTTAAGATCAAATTTGTTACTAATTATGATATTTTGTGGTATAGCCAAACCCTATTGTTTGATTACTAGGGATGTAATCTGATCAATTTGAATTGATTTTTGATAAAAAAATATTTGAATTGATGATATTTTAATCGTTTTGGTTTTTATTTATTATTTTTAAAAATGAAATCGAATCAAACTAACCGATTTGATTCAATTTGGTTGATGGATTTACAATATTTTTTTCATATATTATACTCATTTGTGTATTCACAACTATCACTACTATAAAAGGATATACAACAACGACCAGGTTACCACAGTCTTTTAAATGATTGTGTTGACATGTCTAAACTTAGGCTTCAATATATATATTTTTAAATTAAATATTGTTAAACGTATCACCACGGTTGTTGAAACCAACTGTGGTGACATCTTTAATCTTTCATGAATTCAAATTTCAGTGCCATCAATTTCGTGATTTCTTCAATATTTCAGTTGCATCTTTCATTTTGAATATTCTTTTTAAAATAAAAAATAAAAGTGATATCACTAAGTTGTTTATCCCAACCATTGTGATATATTTTTCATTTTATTACAATTTTAAATGTAATATCTCATTTTATTCATTTCATAATATAAAGCAATAAGATTAAGAGTAGTAGAAGTAACCAAATTGGTTAGAATTGAACTAAAGGGCATGATGGTCATTGTTACATAGTTGAAGGGCCTTTTTGGTATTAACCACTCCTCATTGTTCTTAAAACAAAATAAGAAATTAGAAGAGAGAAATAAGAAGGAAAGGAAGTGAAAAGGAAAGGAAGAAGAAGAAAGAGCTCAAATCCAAACCCTCATCTCCTCTTGCATGCAACTCAAGATCAACCACTACCACCCTATTTGCTTCGATTTTCGCAACCATTGTCATCTCTATCACAAGGTGAGTCTCATAGATAGAGACTTGGAGAAATGTGTTTTTTTGAAAAGAATTAGGATTTTGGGGTTTTGAGTGTAATTGATGCATGCATGTATGATTCTGATGATAATTACTGCCTTATAATTCCGTTTCTCATTTTTTCGTACTGTTGGTAGTGAGTATTAGTGGAAAAATTGGAGTTAGAGACCCTAAGGCAGAGCTGGTTTCGTTCTAGTTTTTCTGCAGAACACAGACCGCACTCAGCGGTTGGGGTCACGCTCAATGCACCCACAACGTGAAAACCTAGATTTTCGGGATCCGCTAAGCGGCCGATCCCTTCCGCCTTCACGGCAAAAACAAATTGTTCTTTCCCAAGTGCATAGTGGTTCCAAATTCTGGAATTGTTTGCCTTATTGCTTTCGATTGATGTTGTGCACATTTATGTGGTGGATGTGTAACTAATCATGCTTTAAATAATCACATGGTTCGATTATATTTAGTATATGTCATATTCTGAAATAAATAAATTACATGCAACGAATATGTACTAATGACACAATAATTGCGTGATGGTATTTAGACTAAGAATATGCATTGTGTGATTTATTTTCCCATCATTTCGGTTGAACGTTTAGATATGCTTGATTGTGTGACTTTGATGTGATGGTTCTTGCTCAATAAGTTACGTGTGCGTGTACTCTTTCCTGTCGTGGTGCTGATGATGAACTTGGTTGGATTGAACTGATTGTGAATATGCTTGAATCGGAGAAGCACCATACTATCAGGTAGTAAATCGTGTTTGTTGCTTATCAGGCTATTGCTATGCCTTGATTGTCTTGTTTCATCTTTACACCCGAGCTGCCAAAGGCGATGTGCTAGTGCGGGTCCTTGAGGCGTTTCCCACTATGAACACATTTATATGCTTGGTATTGGCAAGTGTGTGACGCCATGTAGGCTACGTCACCGGAATTACTTACCATCTAGTGACACCAATTAGGCAATGTCACTAGGATTTTGCCCGATGGGCGTGTACGTTCGAGATGGCGTGTTTGCACTCGTGTGGTTGGGGCCTATCTTACTTGCGTTTGATGGAGGTGGGGTCGTGACGCCACATGGGAAAGATCATGCTAAGGATGATGTTGAGAATGGAGGATAGAATGCAAGAGTCATATCTAGAGTTGTCCGCATTAGGCCATTTTCGAGGACATAAATATTCTAAGTGGGGGAGAGTTGTAACTCCCCAATTTAATTAGAATCTATTTTATTAGGGGTGTGTGTAGCTAATAGTGTAGAAACATGGGGTTGTGAGGAGATATATAGTTACTAGTATTATTGTTATTATAATATTAGTATTATTATTTTATAATAATTAATTAATTAATGGAATGGTGATATTACTATTATTATTATTATTAATTAAATAATTAATTCAAGAAGGGAAAAGTTGGAATATAGATTTAGTGGTCCTTGGGGTTAAGTTGTCATAAGAGGAAAAGTTAGGGTTTTGGTTGATCGTAACATTTTTGAACGAAAGAAAAGAAGCGAAGAACGAGAAGAGAAAAGGCAATCGTTTGAAAAAAGGAAGAATTCACGGTAGAAGTTTTGGAATCTCCAATCTAAGGTAAGGGTGGGGTTCTAACTCTATAATAGGTGGTATAACTATGGGTGACGATGATTTTCATGTTAGGGTTGGTGTATATGTCTTATCATGAATTGATTGGTTTATGTGTGTTGCAATTGTTGATTTCTTGATCAATTGAGTGTAATGAATGTTGGGAATTGCTGTATGTATGTTGTGTAAATTCATGTAACACAAATCTTTGGTTTGGTATGTGAATTGGGATGATTTGGGGTTGTTTGGGATGAAAATCGCACTGTTACATGAGAAAATTATGTTTTATAGCGGAAACCGATTCTTTTGTAGAAACGGTTTCATTGCTAAAATTTCAAAATACAAAGAATTTAGTCGAAGAAGAAACCCGTTACTGGTTTCTAAGAAACCGGTTTCCTCTTCAAAAATTTTTGAATTTTTTTCTATAAAACTACAATGTTAGGTTCCTGTTTTAAGCGATTTCGCTGTCTTGAACCAAAATAATTCTAACTTTAAAAATTCATAACTACGCGCTCAGGTGTTCATTTGATATGCCGTTCGGACCGTTGGAAAGCTAAAAATATGTTCTATACTGTGATATACACCTTGATGACAGTAGATCAATAATTTATTAAAAAGAGTCATGATGTGTGTGTGTGTGTATTGTATGTGTAACCGTGAAAAGTGTTTCAAATTATTAAGATGATGAAGTAAGTTGAACTCATTGGTTTTGCATAAAGCATTATATGATGATGATATTTAAGATGGCCTGTATTGGCGTGGAATTGGTTTAATATGAGAAATTGATACAAAGATTATGTTGTTGTATGTCATAAACACATGCATTCATGAAAGATGGCCTGTATTGGCGAATGATGACCTGTATTGGTGAAAAATGGCCTGTATTGGTGCTGCCCACAAATGGCAATTACTAAGATGAGGGTTTTTCTCTGATGGTACCACATGCATATTGCATCAGTGTCAGTTGCATTGCATAAGGTCATGTTGTTTTATGAAGATGATGCTATTGTGTAATTATACATGTGTATGCATTCTTGTTGATTATGATGAACCTTAGTTGATGATGTTGAGCACTAAAAATTCTTGCATGATATATATGTCTTATACCTGTAATTATATGATTTATTATATTGTTATGATATCTCACCCCTTCTGTTGTTATGTTGCCTCTACGTGGGTAAAGTGCAAATACTTAGGAGTAGTTCGAGTAGAAGGAGTCGAAGAGGTTACTCTTCTTATTTAGATTGGGTGTCAATTCTCGGATATGTAACACTCGAGGGGTTGAACACTCATTTTTCTCTATTTGTTGTTTTGTTTTTGAGAATTTTGTTGGAGCAATTTGAACTCCTATTCTTTGATTTCTGGTTGTTCCATGTTTTGAATTAAAATGTTGGAATATGATTATTAACTCTTTTCCGTTGTGATATAAAAGTTGAATTTTGAGACCATTTGAAATATTGTTGTTGGTTTAATGTCGTTGTTATGTATCTCATTTATTATACTTGAGCAAGTTTTTAAAGATGTCGAAAGATGTGACATCCTATTTCTAAAATTTTATTTCACTCGATTTTCATTAATTTATTCATTGGGGAAATAGGGTACAGATGGAGTATCTCAAAGATTATGACTTTGAATTGAAGTATCACCCGGAAAGCTAATAAAGTTGTAGATGCTCGAGTAGGAAAGAAATTCGAGTTCCGAGTTAATGGTGTTAGAATTTGATCTCTTGGAGGAATTCTGGAATCTTGATTTGCAATTTGAATGGGTGCCCATGGGTTTTCTGATTAGAAATATGAATGTTGAAAGTGTGTTGTGAGAAAGAATTCGTCAGGCACAACATGATGACTCAGAGTTGCAAGATCAGGAGAGACTCCCAGAATTGTCTCGAACGTCGATGGAGTTATATTGTTTGGGAAACGTGTGTGCCTAACGATGTGACGTTGAAGAGGATGATTTTGGACGAAGCCCACAAGAGCAAGTTTACCATTCATCCTGGATCTACCAAGATGTATCAAGACTTGAAAAAGAGTTTTTGGCGGCCAGGTATGAAGAGAGATGTTGCTTGTTACGTGGAGCGTGGTGTATGTCAACAAGTGAAGATAGAGAACCGAGAGACCCGATGGTATGTTACATCCGTTAGATGTTTCTATATGGAAATGGGATAGCATATCCATAAATTTCATTATTGGACTACCTCGTGTTTTGAGTGGTCATGACTCCATTTGGGTGATTGTAGATTGGTTGACAAAGTACACATATTTCTTACCTGTGAAAACCACTCATAAGGTGCCTTATCTAGCCCGACTCTTTATAGCAAAAATTGTAACACTGCATGGTGTGCCGTATAGTATTGTGTCAGATAGGGATTCAAAGTTCACTTCTCGTTTTTGGAAAGCTTTACACCGCGAAATGGGAACGGAGTTGAATCTAAGCACTTTGAATCATCCTCAAACTGATGGACAGACAGAGAGAACCACTGAGACAATCGAAGATATGTTGAGGGATTATATTATTGAAAGTGGTGGAAGTTGGAAATATCATTTTCCATTGATTGAGTTTGCATACAACAACAGTTACCACTCGAGTATAGGCATCGCACCATATGAAGCCTTGTATGGAAGGAAATGTCGTTCGCATTTGTGTTGGTCAGAAGCTGGTGAAAGAGGAACTCTTGGACCGAAGATAATAATAGAAACGACTGAGAAAGTTAAGGAAATACGGGAAAAGATGAAGAAAACTCAAGACCGTAAGAAGAGCTATGCATATAAGAGAAGAAGGCCTTTGAGTTTTGAGGAAGGTGACCACATGTACTTGAAAGTGACTCCGAGACTTAGATTGATGGGACCGTTTAAAGTTTGAAAGCTTAGCCGAGGTATGGGACCGTATCAAATCATGAGACAGATAGGTTAGGTGGTATATCAATTAGCATTGCCTCCGTCACTATCCAGGCGGCATGACGTATTCCATGTGTCTCAACTTCGAAAATTTGTGTCGGATTCGTTTCATCCCATCCTTCCAGATGTTATGGAGATAGAACCAGATCTTTCGTTCCAACCACAACCTATTCATATTTTAGAATATGCTAGCAAGTCCTTGAGAAACAAGGAAATACCTCTAGTGAAGGTGTTGTGGGAAGAATCTTGACCGGAGGAAGCTACTTGGGAGCTCGAAGCAGAAATGTGAGAATCGTACCCTCATCTTTTCTGGTAAGTTTTCGAATTTGAGGAAGGATTCTAATTTAAGGGGGGAGAATGTAATGTCTCATTTTATTCATTTCATAATATAAAGAAATAAGATTAAGAGTAGTAGAAGTAATCAAATTGGTTAGAATTGAACTAAAGGGCATGATGGTCATTGTTACATAGTTGAAGGGACTTTTTGGTATTAACCACTCCTCATTGTTCCTTAAAAAAATCAGAAATTAGAAGAGAGAAATAAGAAGGAAAGGAACAATGAAAAGGAAAGGAAGAAGAAGGAAGAGCTCCAAGTCCAAACCCTCATCTCCTCTTGCATGCAAATCAAGATCAACCACTATCACCCTCTTTGCTTCTGATTTT
Organism: Vicia sativa; assembly: GCA_021764765.1. Classification (NCBI taxonomy): domain Eukaryota; kingdom Viridiplantae; phylum Streptophyta; class Magnoliopsida; order Fabales; family Fabaceae; genus Vicia; species Vicia sativa. Next base: position 228,627,754 of record CM038793.1, read on the forward strand.
CGCAACCATTGTCATCTCTATCACAAGGTGAGTCTCATAGATAGAGACTTGGGGAAAATGTGTTTTTTTGAAAAGAATTGGGATTTATGGGTTTTGAGTGTAATTGATGTATGCATGTATGATTCTGATGATAATTACTGCCTTATAATTCCGTTTCTCATGTTCTCGTACTGTGGGTAGTGAGTAGGAGTGGAAAGATTGGAGTTAGAGACCCCAAGGCAGAACTGGTTTCGTTCTAGTTTTTCTGCAGAACACAGACCGCACTCAGCGGTTGGGGTCGCGCTCAACGCACCCCACTAAACGTGAAAAACCTTGATTTGCTGGATCCCGCTAAGCGGCGTGATCCTGCTCAGCGCGCCCTCCCAGGCAGAAACAAATTGTTCTTTCCCAAGTGCATAGTGGTTCCAAATTTTGGAACTGTTTGCCTTATTGCTTTCGATTGATGTTGTGCACATTTATGTGGTGGATGTGTAACTAATCATGCTTTAAATAATCACATGGGTCGATTATATTTAGTATATGTCATATTCGAAAATAAATAAATTACATGCAACGGATATGTACTAATGACACGATAACTGCGTGATGGTATTTGGACTAAGAATATGCATTGTGTGATTTGTTTTCCCGTCGTTTTGATTAAACGTTTAGATGTGTTTGAGTGTGTGACTTTGGTGTGATGGTTCTTGCTCAATAAGTTACGTGCGTGTGCACTCTTTCCTGTCGTGGTGCGGATGATGGACTTGGTTGGCTTGAACTGGTTGTGAATATGCTTGAATAAGAGCAGGACCATACTATCAGGTAGTAAATCCTGTTTGTTGCTTATCAGGCTATTGCTATGCCTTGATTGTGTTGTTTCATCTTTATGTTGGTGTAATCCCTAGAGGCCAATACTTTTGGTACTTGTATTGAATTATTTATTAATAATAAAAGGCATTTCTTTATTATGTTTGTTTTTCCAAAATAATAAAGTCCCTAAAATAGTTAGTATGTTTAATAAAATATTAAGTGTGACTTAATCATGAGATCCAATTAAACATAAAGACACTATTCTTAAAGTATCCATAATCAAGCTTTATTGTGAAGTGGGATAACATTAAAGCATTGAGATTGTTATGAAGATATACTTATGATCACATCTCATGGATCATGGATAAGGAGTTATCAAGTCTTGACATAGGTATGAGTATTAGGGTAATACTTATACTAGATTGACCTGCTATGAGAATACTACATAGAATGTTATGCAAAGTGTCATAAGTTATTCTCATGGTGATAAGTGGTGTATACCACCCTTTGACCTAAAACCACTATGAACCCTAGATGTTAAGTGCTTTATTGCTTCTCAAACGTTATCCGTAACTGGATGACAATAAAGACAATTGATGGGTACTTCACAAAGCATGCTGAGGGACATGAGTGACCTAGATGGAATTTACCCATCCTGTGTAATAGGATAAATGTCTAAGGGCTCAATATTGAACTGGACAAGGGTGACACGGTCTATGTCTTGTGCTCAATATAGATATGAGGGAAAAAGGGTAATTATACATACAAGTATTATCACAAAAAGATTTTTGTCAGATCACATGACATTTTCGTGACTTGGGTAGCAATGATGTGTTGCTAGATACCGCTCAGTATTTATTATGTTAAATGTGATTTAATATAATTGCCAATGTCGCAGAAACCTACAGGGTCACACACATAAGGACAGATTAATGAGAGATAGAGTAAATAAGGAACACCGTAAGGAACGATGGACTTAAGTGGAATACGGAATGTGGTAAGGTACCACACGCTTAAGTGATATGCAATACATCATAAGGTATGACATTTGTATGCTTTATTGGGCTTTTAGCTTACATTCTTTATTGGGATTTTAGATTCCAACCCACACTTATGCTTCTATAAGTAGGATCCTTGTGCTAAAGCATTTCACTTGATGAAAATTCGTTCTTGAAACCCTGCCGTATTTCCGCTCACTCTCTCACTCAAAGCTTCCGTTCATTAGCAGCTAACACTGTGACCGGGAGCGATCTGTTCATGTGGACTGAGTAGAGATGTTGTTCTTCATCAACGTTCATGATCACAACATCAGAAATCGAAATCACCACAAGAGGTAACATATTCTATCACTGACCATGATCATTTGTAAGGATCGCTAAAGGAAAATTGATTTTCCGCTGCATTTTATATCGCTATTTTCCTTCAGTGGTATCAGAGCCACTTACGAAACTATGGATCTGATATCTATTTAATTTATGTACGTTCTGTTTTTATATGATTAAAACTCAGAATGAATTAAACAATAATCGATTAAATTAAAATTTAGCATCATTGTGTGGACGATTTGGATGAATCAATGTTGACTATGCTTCAGAATCCGACACTAGTATGGTGAAGCAGCGATACATCGATCATTCACGAGTTACACTAATATGATCGATCCAATTTATATATGATATAAAAATTTCGATGCAAATATGGTATATTGATATCTGTTTCGATTTCTTCCATTCAATTGCATGATGATTGTTATTCTTTGAGAGATCATCGCTCATTCGCCGAATCCGACGTTATTATGGTGAAGCAATGGCATGTTGATCGATCATAATGAATTATCATTCTAGTTTAGTTTGATGGCATGAAATTATTTGCATTAGGATTCATGACGGCACAAGGATTGTGCTGTCGGAGAGTTATACGGGTAGGGTTGTAACAACAAAAGAGTTGTCGAAAACGACGTCGAACTCGCGTAGTGTGATCAATCGCGAAATTTAATTTGATTTTCTTAATTAACAATTTAAATTAATAATAATAAAAGGTGTTTTATTATTTTATTGTGGTGATCTGCTATGGCCTTAGATTCTTTTATTTTGCTTTTGGGATTTTAAAATACGACTGCGTGTCGTGCCTTCCTCTTAAGCTCTTGATGTAACTTCTTTTCTCATCTCACCTCGTATGTAAAATGAGTATTTTTATGTAATGTAATGTTATGATGAAAGAGAAGAATAAAATATCAAAGGAGGATAACCTTGGAGATCTTGCTTGGAGAAGTTTAGATCGTCATTAGGTTTAGCTTAGGTTTTCTCATTGACTTGAGAGAACAATTGCTCTAGGGGCCATAATTGTATCTTTGTATATGTATGTTGATGCATGTCTTTGTATGTTGATGCATGAGAGAGACGATTTGTATGTTAAGCCAGTGAGATCAAATTAACAAAAAAATTCCCTCAAAATGAATATTAAGCTTATGCTTTCCAAGTTTTAGCACTCATCAAGACTAGTATCGAACAATGTACGTTTCGCCTAACACGAGGTACATGTTCTATATTGGTAAGGTGCGATGGGATAAGTGTAATATCCAATTGCTAAAACTCTAGGTCAAACTTAACTAAACAATTATAATGAGATTATATGCGTTTAGAAGCATGGGTTAGGAATGATCCATATGATGGATTAGAATAAAGAGTTATTCACCCAACTAGGATATTCGAGAATTGTATTAGATACAATTGGAAGGATTTCCTACCTAAATAACTGAGTTTTGTGTAATTAGCCTAACGCTGTCTTAAAACGAAGTGAAATATGGATCTCGACCCACTAGAAAATCTTCCAACAGGATTTTCCGAATCAAATGGTGAGGGTTATTTGGTTTGAGTAAAATAGTGGGAGCATATTTGATTAAAGGCCTAATTGAATATGTTGTTTTAATCATACTAATATTTTTCATATCTTTTATGTTGATTACCATGACTCAAAACACATCATCTAACAACATTTTGCGATCAATCCTTAATAAGGAAAAATTGTCTGGGGCAAATTTTTTGGATTGGCATCAAATCGAGGATTATCCTCAAGCATGACAAAAGGTCAGTATGTCTTAGAAACACATGTTCCGAGGAACCTCTAAGTTCTGCACCTAAGGCTAAAAGAGATGCTCATAAGAAGCATGTTGATGATGCCAATGAAACCGCTTGTCTCATGCTTGCCACCATGAACTCGGAGTTGCAAAAGCAACATAAGAACATGGCAGCTCAATATGGTCGGACATCCAAAATGCTCTATCAAGAGAAGGCAAGGAATGAGAGGTTTTAGGTTTCAAAGGCCTTTTTAATAGCAAGTTGGGTGAGGGAACCCTGTAGGTCCCCATGTACTCAAAATGATTGGGTATGTCGAGAACCTTGAAAGATTAGGGTTTCCACTTGGAAAGGAACTTATGATCGATCTAATCTTGAAATCATTGCCGATAGTTTCATTCAATTTGTCCTAAAATTCAATATGAATGACTTAGATAGAAGTCTTCCAAAACTACTAAGTATGTTGAGAACTACCGAGCATAATATGAAGTCAAAGGAAGCCCATTCGATGATCAAGAATGGAAAAGTTGAACCAAAAGAGGGCACTTGCTTCTATTGCGAAGATCGGACATCGAAAAGAAACTTCCCAAAGTACCGGAAGATACGAAAATGGAGTAGAGACTTCAAATTCAATTATTTTGTTATAGAAATTAATTATCTACTTTTGCATCATGGGTATTAGATATGGATGCGGTTCTCACATTTGTACCAATGTGCAGGCTAAAAGAAGTAGAGAATTGGCAAAGGTGAAGTTGATCTACGAGTTGGCAATGGAGCAAAGGTTGCTGCTTTAGATGTTGGAACTTATGTATTAACTTTACCTAGTGGTTTAATAATTTAGTTAGAGAACCGTTATTATGTACCGCAATTAGAAGGAATATTATTTATTTCTTGTTTGCACAAGTTTGGTTTTCATTCATAATAAAGAACAATTATTGCTCTATTTATTTGAATTTTCACACTCAATGTCAAAGATTTGATCCATGTCCGTTGACCTAAATCACTCCTCTATAAGTACACAACAACACTCACAAGCTAGACACGAAGGCTGCCTCTCACAAACCCTAAGAAATTCACAAAAATTTCAAGAACTAGGGAAAGCAAAAATCCATGTCTCCAGCCTTTATCAATCCATTCCAAGAACTCCATCACACTTCTGAAGGTCCCAGGAGCCATTCCATATCCATACTCAAGCTCAAAGCACGCTAGAACACCTCCTTCAAGTTGCACCGGTTGGGTAACGATCTTGAAATTCAAACTTATAATTCATGCATTGTTAATCGATTCTATATGCAGATACTTGTTTATATTGATGTTTATAACATTTCAAAACCATAATTTGTAATGTTTGATGCAGGAATCGATATATGCCATTGTTAGGGCATCATGAACGGGAAGCTTCGTATCTCACTTTATAGGCCGCTTCAATGAAAAGTAACACCATCATTTGATTCACAAGGGTCGAATTAGGGGTAGGGTCATTCTTTGAATTTATTTTGGCTATTTTGCAAGTTCAAAATGACTCACCCGAGAAGACAACCGATAGGGCTCACGCTTCTCCGGTCCCTTTGAGTTTTGACCAAGGCGTGGCTTGGTGTGATTGGTTCATTCAAATACGGGTCCCACTCGCGCATTTTATTTAAATTGAATTCTGAATTTGCTTTATGTTATATATTTATGAACACGTAAATTAATTGATGTATCGCCACCCGGTGGTAAGATATGCGTGCATAAGGCTTTGACATACCAAGGCGTGGGTTCGAACCTGACATTTTGCAACTTTTTTTCTTCATATTTTCCAGATTAACGCATGTTTCATATATATTTTTTTTCAGGATCAACATAATAGCATCATAGGCACATGGCCTGGTGGTAAGATTTTGAGCCTGCAACCTCAAGGGCATGAATTCGAACCCTTGCACCCCATCCTTATTTTTTATCACTTGTTTTTCTTTCTTTTTATTTTAATTTCTTTCCAAATAGTTCTTTTAATTATTTTATATGATCATAAAAAACATTTTTATTCTAGTTTTAGGTCAATTAATTAATTATTTTAAATTAGTTTAATATTATTTTGATAATTAGTTTATAATTAATTAAATTTATTTATTTCTTATTAAAATCAATCATAAAAAATGGAAAAAATGTTTTTTATACTTAGGATATTAGGACATTTTGATTTTTGTTTAAATATTTTTCTTATTATTTTCTTTTTCTTTTACCTTTAAATTCTAGAAACGAATGTATAGGTCACACGGTTATTTTGCAATAGTCTAGTTTATTTTCTCGCATTTTTTAATTATGTAACTACTCATGAGATGTAATAGCTTAGGATTTCATTTTCCGTATTTTACTTTCTCGCACCTATACTATTATGCGTGTATATTAACTATTAGTAAATAGGCGTGTATGGTAAGATTAAAATAAACACTAGATAACCTAATTTCAAAGATAACATAACTGAATCAACACATTTTCACACGTCCACCTTCAGGGTATACTCTCTTGTTTCCTCATAAACATGGTCATGCCCCTCGAACGAATGAATACCATTAGCAAAGACCCCCAATTAAAATCATCATAAGGATCATAGTCTCGTGATTACCCTTGAAGTTTCCTACGAATATATGATCCCGTCCCTCGATGTTGCCTACAAATAATATGATTATAGTCATTTTGATACCATTGTTAAGGTATCCTTACATGTTTCTTTCAATGAACATACGACGACCCTACGCCTGTCCCTTTATATTTAATTGATGGGGATACTTGCCAACTAATGGTATAGATAGTGCTATCCCTAAGGAGAAGGAAAAGAATAACGAAATACCATTTAGTGGGTAGACTCTTAATTTCTTGCTCACCAACTGAAACCATTTTCCCACCTCACATTTTCAAACAACTATTTTCAAAACACTTTGTAAACATTCTTGAGGACTGATATAAGAGTTATTACAAAGTTAGCCTTCCATTGGTATTTCAAAATATTTTCAAACATTTTCAAATCACACACACATAAAGCAAATTAAAGTGAGCTAAGAAATTAAGAGCCCAGATAACTATGATGAAAAAGGGTTCTAACACCTTCCTTTTCATAACTTACCTCGAACTCAAAATCTATCAAAGGTCTCTCCTATTCTTTTCACCTTTCCTTATTGGATAAAAGAAAAGTCGGTGACGACTCTTGCTAACCGTAACATTTTCGATAAAACTCAAAACAACTAAGTCGGGTTCTCCCATCGACACACGCATATCTGCCGAGCAACCAATTAATGCAACACCATTCTTGTTGGCACATATTCATCTGTTTGTGCGAGAGGATCCAATGCCTTTGTTTCAGTGGTATAATTACTTTAATAGCCATCGCTTAAACTCGATTGCCGACCTCAAAATCTTTCTCAATTTGCAATGTTGGAAAAATTTCGACATCTACTATTGCAGAGACTCTCTAATTACACCATGGGCGGATGAGAGATTCAATTTGATGGTAAAAGGCGAAAGGTCCAAAGTATCATTTTACCTAACCTCGCACTAATGTATGACAAATGGCTCATTGGCTCTACAATCTAGATGCCGCACACGTGATGAAAACATGCGAGATAATAACGACACCCGACCAACTGTAGTGGATGAAGTGAAGCAAGAAGTGGATCAAGGAGCTCCACAACATGAAGACGAACCACCGCCACTCAAATTCTTGAACATCATACAAGTTCATCATCCGGGCATCAACCCTGAGGAAGAAGGAACAGAGGCCACTCAATCATCCTTAATGACATCTATGCTGAAATGCTGCACCATAATGAAGCTAAAACTCAGCATTATCAAATATTGGAAGCGCAAAATCGAGATGATGCAAGAGATCCGACACCCAATGAGATTAGCATGACTACGCATATTGGAATGATCGTAGTATGTCGATTTGAATGATGTAATATGAACATTGACAATGCAAGTGGAAGGCTTACATGACTTTGTCTACTACACGAGAACGCAATCGCTTGCCGGATGCTCACCACGTGGGAGAGTCTCGAGCATGAGGTCGCAGAAGAACACGCACCACGAGATGAGTGATGGTTACTACTAGTTCTACTTATTTTCCTCCGATTTTCATTGCATTATGGACAATGCTCGCTTTAAGTGTAGTAGAAGAAGATTTACTATTTTCATTTATCGCTTTCTAAGTAGTTTCTTTCAATTATTATGCATTTATTTTTGTTATTTTTCTTTTCATCGAATAAAGTTCTTGTGTTATCGAATTAATTTCGTGTTACCCGCTATTTATCCACCTCTACTTTCTTGAACCATAACGAAAACTTTGTGAGTTTGTGCATTATGTGACACACTTAGATAGTATATAGGTTGAAACACACTAAGGCTATGTTAGAAATTTGAGAAAACTCGACAAAATTGATATTGTCCGACACCTTAAGTACCTCGAATATGCAAGATCAATATGAATACATATGATACCAAGACCTTAAATTAGCTTTAAATTAGCCCGAGTAGTTTATATAAGCCATCATCGCCTTAATCACAAACTACATATGGAGCCGATGAATATAAGTGAATGATCCCATAAATATTCAAAAATATTATTATTTATTAATTAAAATCGAAATGCACTAACTAAGTTAGGTTATCCTCACCCGTCATTTAACCCAAAAGTCGCGAATCCTACATAAATAACAATAAAAGCAACTCGTTGAAAGTTGGTTTCGAGGTTTCTGGTGTTGCACTTGGTAGGGTGAACCACGGTTCGATCCCCTGCAACTTGTAGTCGGGTAAGTAAAAGGGGTTAGCAAACTTGCATACCAGAACCCCCGCAAGCAAATAAGGGATCAGAGTCACTAACCGGCTACCCTACTTTTTGCGTACTCAGAAGATAAAGGGCTTAATGTGATTGCGATCGAATGAAATAGGTGAAATAAAATGAAGAGAATCAGGATGAGCTATGATAGAATGATTCGAACTAGGTTGCATAAGGTAGGAATGTTTGATATTTGGTTTGTGTCATTACTGTATTATTAATGTCGAAGTTGAGTATCATCCTTCTAACACAACGCCCCTCGACCATGTATAATCCGAGTTGTGTCATGCACTTTTGTCAGACCCGTACTTAATCCGATTAAGATGTTTGCTTGAGGACAAACAAAGGTTAAAGTGTAGGGGAGTTTGCCAACACAAATTTACATCAATTATTCATTTCGATTTAGAATAGATTATTATATTTTATTTATTCATTTATGTCTTGATATGCCGGTATTATTGTTTTATATCAGATATATCTAGCAAGTTGGAGATCTGAGTAAAAAGAAGAAATGAAATGAAATTGTGTGGTGAAAGAAGACAAAAAAGGGTGTGAAAAGGAAGAAGAAAAAGCGGTGTGAAAAAGAATAAACCATGGCCCATTAAGCATGAGACGACCCAACAAGCCAAGGCCCACCTCCGCAAGGCTCCCACTCAAGCACCAAGGCGCCCACCTCACAAGGAAGATGCCCATCTCCATTTCTTCTCCTTTTTCCACGTTGTTGAACGATCTTTTATATTTTCTCCTACATTTTCTTAGTCTTCTGTGACAATCGCCTGAACGAGAGAAATAATAACTGCTCTACATCTTCCTATTTTTTCTCAATGAAAAATACTAGAAGCACTATATAAGGAAGGGACTCGTAGACTTGATCAGTTCTAAAGTTTTTAGCAAAAAAATGCATTATTGTTCCGAAGCTCTTGTTAGTTTTAAAAGAAAAATTTCCTACCGAATTGAGCTTTAGTTTTCCACACCGACAAGCTAATGCAACTTTTAATTTCTTTCGCAACTTCCATACTTGTTAGGTTTCATTTGGGTACCGTTATTAAATTGTATTTTCATTTGTTCCTGAGAGAAATCTTGCCGGCTTGTGTGGATTTCACTCATACTACCAGTTGGAAAGTTTTACATTTCATTTATTTTAATTCCAAGTTTTACTTTATAAGCAATTTATTATTTTTATATTCGAAAGCATGTAAATTAATTTATGATTCTTATTATTATTATTATTATTATTATTATTCTTGATCGAATTGAATATCATGTCTAGCTAAATTTCTGATACCAGTATGTAATGTCATAAGAACCGAAGGGGTTCGGTAATGAATTGGCAATAATTTTTATAAAATACCTTTTTCTGGTTTGATTTCTAAAATTAATTTAAACTGTTTTTTTACGAGAGTAAAGGACAATCTAAGGGTAAAATCAACAGAATGGGAGTTTGAGGTTTTAACCAGATAGTAGTAATTGAACATTAGCTTTAAATACAACGAGAGCTTTAGAGTTAATTAGATCCTATTTATTTTCAAAAAATACTTTTAGGTTTTAAATGAAATAACGAGAGTGATCACTTAAGTTTAATAGTATAACCTAAGTCAATAGAACGAGAGTGTGAGATAAGTTTTTTAAATTAATAGTTTCTACTGAAATATTATTTTAGTATCTTAAACCATGCCTATGACATATTGAACCCCGACGCGACAAATTACATACCAAGGTTTTTATTGATATTTTATTCAAACCTTAGTTTATTTTAAATTAACCCAAAATCCAAGATACACCTTTAGCTTTAGCTTTACATAATACGTTTAGATAGCGATAGTTTGATTCATAGTCCCTTCGGATTCAATAATCCTTAAAGCTACGCGATACGACTGCACTCATCGTGAATCTTATAGATTCTTAAAGTCGCGATCATTATCTTATCACATGTGTCTTTTTCAAACCCCAAAGGCTCTTCTTCATAAATGAAGTCAAGCCTCCGACTTTCTAATGTGTTGTTTTACTTAGTTCCCAAGCTTCTCCACTATAATGGCCTCGGACGCCATATTAACAAACTCATCAACCACTTGTCGGATTTAACTGCTTTTGGCCACATAAGCTAAACTTTTTCCAAAGCATTCGACCTGCATCTTCATACGCTCGCTTCTACCTAGTGGGATCAAACTCCTATCTTCGATCGGATAAGTATCCAATTTCTCTCGGTCCCAAATGAAACCATGAGTAGGTTGTAAGGTTAAGAAATTAATCATGTCGATGTGGTTCCAACACTACCTCTTCAGGCGCACATGGAGGGATAATGGCTAGTGCTCTGTCAAAATTCTTCTTATTCACCACATTCACATCAGTGGTAAAATACCCATGATCTGCCTCTATATTCTCCAAAATTCCATCTTTTCGGATGATGGATAAACCGAGTCAAGGTTGAAGGCACGCGCCATGCCATGTATCCATTCACGCCATAATAAAATATAATTTGTCTTAGACAAAATTACCCTAAATAATGTTGAGCCAACTGAAAAATTCACTTGGAGCACCCCAAGTGTGTTACTATTATTTCCTTTATAATTGGACAAAACCATGTTGTGATGCTTGAGATCATTGTCGAACTTACCAATCTTCTTCAGCAAAGACTGTGGCATTAGATTCACATTGACACCACCATCAACAAGCACCTTATTCATTGGGAAACCATCAACTTTAGCCCTTATGAACGAAGGCTTAAGATGATACATCATGTAAGATATTTCGAACATTGCTTGTTGTTCTTCCACCACCCCATTATTCATGACATAATCGTACAAAGATTTCTTACCTGCAGATTCCTCACATATAGCCTCTTCCTCGTCTTCTGAAACTTTATGAGCAAAACTATATTCATTTGGCAAGATCAAAACAATATTACAATGAATGATCAAGCCATCTTATGAACTATCTTCAAAATCATCATATAATTCATCTTCTATGTTAACATCAAGGTCTGAATTTTTGAATGATGTCGAACTATCGGGCATTGACAACCTCTTTGTTGGTCGACGATGTACTTCTTTCGCTCGACTTGACTTTTGTTAGAGCAACCTTTGATGTCGCTTCCTTGGCGCTTTTTTGTTCCTCTATAATCTTCTCCATTGAGTTCTTGTCATTGGATTCTTACCCTTGTAAGTAGGAGGAACATGTTATATTTTCCTAGCCTCAGTGATTTGAGAAGAACTTGATCCCTTTTCCATCATATCCCATTTCTGGCTCGAACTTGAACCTTTTTTGATCACCTTCCACTTCTGGTTTCCTTGGGTAAAAAGTGACGAACCCAACTATTGCTAGGAACACGAGCTGGTGCCACAAAAGTTTTATGATATGGGAGCTTTGGCTTCTCTTGAGGCACCTGGACCTTGAATGGCCCCTTAGCATAGTCGAACACCACTTTTGGACTTTTTGCCGGAGGACTTTTTCTCCTTAAGATTTCAATCTTCTTTGCACATCCTCATTATAAACCACGTTACAGTTTAGACACAACATGGACCTTTAGTTAATCAACTTGCATCGATTTTGGAAATCCACTAATTCTTTTTCTGGTTGAGGGAACACCACCTTCATCAATTCACCAATTGTCTCATCAGATAACTCTTCAACTTTAGTATCGCCACAATCCATTTTGTCGTTGTGATCTTGGTCATCTTCAGATTTTTTACCAAGGTCGACCATCATCACCTCTTGTGGCTTAGAGACCTTACCACCTTTGAGATCTTCATTAACCTCATATACTCCAATTGCCATTGATCCAACAACTATAACTTGTTTATTTTGGAGGCCATCAGTAGCCTTTATTGTCCACAGAGCCATCATGTCAACAATATTTCCCGTTCTTCTTCGAAACCATCAGGAGTTCTGACCATTAACACCTCCAATGGTTCCACAAAGTTAGCATCAACAACATGCAAAGGGTCTGAGTCCACCTTCATGGGATTTGCTGGTTTTATACTAAACTTCAGTCTACCATTTTTCAACGCTTTTTGAATCAAATCCATGAAAAAACACATTGAGAAGTGTTATGACCCAAAAAATTATGATATTTGCAAAAACCTCTTTTCTGTCCTTGCAATACATCAAATATTTCATCACATTTTGAAACATCAAAAGTGTATGTTTTAGCAACAAATTTATCATTTTTGGTTCTTCACCTCCTTTCCCTAGACGATCTTATAGGTTCACATGTGTAACACGGTGGAGAACCGACTTGTTTGTTTTGCATTTTCTCGCAAATGTTACGGATAGCAGGAGTCGCCATCGACTTTTCTTTTATCCAATAAAGGAAAGGTGAAAAGAACAAGAAAGAACTTTTATCGATTCTGAGTATGGGAGGTAATTATGAAAAGGGAAGGTATTAACACCCTTTCCATCCGCAGTTATCTACGGGCTCTTAATTGCTTTGTCTCATTTTTTGAAAACTCGCTTTGTGTGTGTGTGATTTGTTTGAAAATATTTTGACTTTGAATTGGTAATGATTCTTGTACCAGTCCTCAAGAATGTATACGAAGTGTTTGAAAATATTTCAAAAGTTTAACATTGTAATGATTCTCGTATGAATGTATACAAAGTATTTGTTTGAAAGTATTTTTGAAAAGAGTGTGAGGTGTGAAAACGATTTTGATTGGAGCAAGCAATTTAGAGTCTTATTACCTACCAGGAAGGCCGTTCTTGTTATTTTCCTTCTCCTTTAGGACAACGTTGTCCATACCATTAGTTGTTAAGTAACTCTATCTGTTGGATGTGAAGGGACGGACGTAGGGTCATTGAATGGTCATTGAAGGAAACATTGTAAGGATATCTTAGAAAATTCGGGACGACCATCACTTATTCGTAGGCAACAATTGAAGGATGAGATCTTATATTCGAGGGCATTGAGGGTCATCGAGGGACTATGATCTTTATATCAAGGGACTATAATGATGTTATTCGAAGCATCTTTGCTAATGGTACCCCTACGCTTGAGGGACATGACCATTGTATTCATAAGGCAACAAGAGAGGATACCCTAGGGGCAAGTGTGAAGAGTGTGTTCAATTCAAATATTTTATCTTGGAGATTAGGTTATTCTAAGATTGATTGATTAATCTTGCCATGCAATCCTATTAGCCATACATCTAAGCAGTTTATATTAGAGTGCGAAAAGTAAATGCGAAAAGTAAAGTCCTACGCTATTACATGGCTCGAGACATAACAAGAGGTGCGTAAAGTAAAGGTGAAAAGTAAACCCTAGTTTAAGCTATTACATCCCGTGAGCAGATACATAATATTAGAAAAACGTATGCAGAAAATAAACCCTAGCTATTACAACTTGTGAGCACTTACAATAAATCGAAAAATAATCACGAGAAGGATTAAATCGAAATAAGAGAAAATAATGTTAGTAAAAAGATTTTGTGTTAGTAGAAAGAGTTTAAGGTTAGCGTAAAACCTAATTTAATAAAGTAAATTCTTTTGTATTTTTGGAGTTGATTTTATTTGAGAAGAATAATTTAAAATATAATTTTATGGTTAATTAAACAATTAGTTAAAATAAAAGGAAAAATATTTTTTTTGTGTCAAAATTAAATAAATATTTTAATTACCTAGTTCTAAAAATATTTTTTAATGATTTTGTGGTATTTAAAAAATGTTTGAAAGAAAATTAAATTAAAAAAGAAATTAGAAAAGAAAATAGTAAAAAGAAGAAAATAAGGGTTAGAAAATGGAGGAAAAATATATGTAGCCCTGGTTTCGAACTCAAGACCAACGGGTGAACAACACGCCTTGCCATCTGTGCCACTTGTTTGATCCGTTAGTGGAATGGGAAGAAAATAATATATAATAAAATGTAAAATTTTAAAATAAATTAAAACACGCACCAAGGGGTCTTCGTCCCCAATTTGAATTTCTAGGACTTTTACCTACGAAAGTTTTCGTATTAAAACCTATAGTGACGGCTCGCCACTATAACACCGCAACTTTCAAAAATCAAGAACACATAATATAAATTAATGGTAAGATCATGGTTTGATCAAACTTCGTTCTAAGTATGATGGTACCCTTTGATTTGATCCAATTTTACTTGTAACTATGTTACCCAAATCAAGCTTAGAAACCCTAGCCATGGTGTTTCCTCGTACTGTTAAAACTCAAATCGAACCATCCAAAGCTTGCAAACATCATTCTAAACACAAATATGCAATCGAAACATGTTTATAATGCAAAACTTGATAATCAATTTTGGAAAAGAAAGTGCAAACTGTGATTATGGTTGGATCGATTCGACGTGTTGATGATGGTGTTAGCAGAACGATTTAGAAGGCAATGAGGAATTGATTGACACCTTTGGAATTGCTTGAATCGATGGAAATCTTGGACTTCCAATTGCTTGTTCTTCACGATTTTTTCAAGCTTGGTTAGGGTTCTTGAGGCTGCCAAAATTGTGTCGAGCATCTAGAATGGTTGTGCATATAAAGTAGAAGCAAATTAGGTCAACAAATTTGATCAAGAATCAAGTCTTGAATGCAAATATATTTTATTGGAAATCAATACCAAATCTTTCTATTTTTGATCTTTAATCACCCTAATCTCATGCCAATCAAATATTTTTGAAATTGCCAGCTTTCTATGAGTTGCTTGGACCACAAGAAGCTCAGATTTAAAGCCTTGCACTTATTTTATTTTATTTAATATTTTATTTTAATTAAATTTGAATGAAAATGAATTAATCCAAAAATAAATAAAATAAATAAGGCCATGGCATGTAAATGGGCTTTAGAAGCTCTTTGCAATGTTAGAAACAAGTTTGAACCAAAGAAATATAGGGCCATTTGGAAAATTTTCAAGTTTGATCAATATTTCCTTAATGCATTTCTTCAAAATTTCCAATTTTTCCCAAGCCATAACTTGCTCAATTTTTATCATTGGGAAGTGCTCTTGGACTTTTTAGAAATCTTAAGATGTCCTTTAAATGCTCCTTTTGGTTTCATCTTCATTGAAGCTTCCATGTTCATGCACACCTCTTTGGAAAAGATGACCTTTGTTGACTTTTAAAAGGACCTATAATGTCTTGACCCATAACTTTCAAATGAAGCATTTTTAGAAAAGCTTGTGAAAGACAAAGTTGTAGATAATTGAATTCCTTTAAAATGATATTTGGTGGAAAAATGTCTGATGAAGTATGTGAAAGTTATGCTTGGTCAAAGTTCTCTTGAATTTCCCTTTAGAAACCCTTATTTAGAAACTTTGACTTTTGATCATTCCTTGAATTTTCTTGATGAATCATGATCAACCCTTGATCAAATGATGAATATGACTTTAAAATCTTGATGTTGACCAAAATGATGAAGTTTGACTGTATGTTGACCACAATTAACTTTTTGTTCAATACAACTAATTTTCAACCATCCGAGCAAATTGATCGAGCAAACTTAGGTTATGAGACTTGATACTTGACATGATGGTGCTTTGAAAATATGAGGAGGCATGATGCTCACTTGAGGTATTATAACTCAAATTTGATTTGAGAGAAACAAAACCCTAGTTGTGGGTTGATTGCTTGGGAGATGGTTTGTCCGATCAACCCTTGAGGAATTCTTGAGTATGAAGATTTATCTTGACTTGAAAATAGGAGGGAAAATTTTGGGGTATAACAACATGCATATGGAGGACCAACTTTTAATTCAGACACATTGATTTCCTTCTTTCATGTATTGGTCTTCGATTCTACTGAATATTCCTTAGTATCGACATAGGCTACTTTGCCTTTTCTATGATCTTTGAAACCCTAACTTTTTCTGTTTTTAGTCATTCGATATATCGAATTTTATTAGCCAACTCGCATATCTGTAATAGATTGGGGATCAAATTTCTCCCTAGTTGAATAATCTAAACCTCTAGAAACCATTTCGACCAACTCGTGTTCAAGGACCCTAGAAAACATCTAGACTTTAAAACCCTAAACATATTCAAGTAAGCCTCCATTAACTCGCATTTACCTCCTCTTAATTGAGGATGATTCTTTTAGACTTATCTTAGGTTTACCAACATAAAGTTGCTCATGAAAATACTTTCTAAATGTTCCCAAATACGTATAGAATTCCGAGCCAATGTTGTAAACCAAGTAAAAGCATTCTTAGTCAATGAATTAGGGAAATATCTCAATTTTAAACCCTCATCATTGGCTATATCACCAACTTCTGTTTCGTACCTAGAAATGTGTTCAATAGTTCACTCATTAGCATCACTAGCAAACTTAATGAATTGAGGTACTTTACATCCTTTAGTTAATTCTGCTTGTCGAATGTTATCAGGTAAAGGAGACGAATAACTAGGCCTTCTAAGGCCAATGTTTGCCCTAGAACGGTCAAAATCCTTCTACTACATTCACAATGTTTTTAGGCCCAAGGTTAGAATTCCTCAACATGTGATTAGCATTCTGATTTCTCCTAACTAAAGTTGGTCTGGGCTCATATTGTTCGAAAAACTCTTCCTCCTCATATGTGGGTGTTTCTACCCGAGGTTCCTCAATAACCCTTAATGACCTATTATGCACTTGATTAGGTTCTATCAACCCAATAACCATGTACAATCGATCAACTATAGGGTTAAAGACAACTCTTATTTGTTGAGTTAAGACATTCACCAATTCTAAATTACTTTCATCCATCTGTTGCCTTAAAGCCATAATAGAGGTAGTGTTTAACTATAGTGTCGACTAAGGGATGTACCCAACACCACTTGATCGACCACCGGGCATAACTACCTTGATGTCTAGTAGCCACTATATTTTTAGTATATGTAGATGGGTTCGACTGCAAACCAACCATCATAGAATAAGGCATACCATAGTGATAAGGATTAAATGCTGACCCTGGACCCCCTACAAAGGGTGATCGATTTGAATCAAATGGTGATACCCCATGTCTAGGATCAATTTTTATGGCAAACACCGAACCTTGAGCAAAAGTTGATCTCACAGAGATAAAATCACACGCTTTGGCATTCATCGTACAACATCCACATTATGTGTAGAAACTTGTGTATGCGCAGGTCAAGTGTTTGTGTTTAACGTGTCATTTTGGACTTTTACAAATGCTTACCACTCCTTAAATTCATACACCACAAATAAACTATGTAATTTTGTAAAATTAACACAAAAATAAAATTAATTAACATAGCCTAACCTGTGTCAATTTGTTTACCCTCGGTTTTGTAAACAACGATGGTCTCTTGCCAAAAATTACTAGTAGATCGACAAGAATCTCAAGATTGTATTAGTTTTCACGCTTATCTTTTACAAAGTGTTTTAAAAGCAAGTGCTCGACTCACGTCCAACGTGTTTGTTTGATTGCAAAAGTGAGCAAAGTAAATTTGTAAAACGAAAATGAAAGCGCTTGAAAAGGTAAAATAAATAATATAACATTTAAATAGTTGAGAAAATGTTGATTCAAACATACATTGCCATAGCTCCGACTCATTTCTCGATTGCTTGGTTACTCGAGTGATTAGCATTAGAATGTGAAAAGTTAAAACCTTTACAAGATGCACTAAGTGCTTTATTTACACTACATATATAATAACTGCTCCTTGGCAGGCTTTGATCCTTTGCATGCCACGTGTCTCCTGCAACTTCTCTCCACTAACCCATGTTCTCCATTCTTTGCTCTCTTTCCCTCCAAGAATATTTTATTTGAATAAGTAGGGTCATCCTGAACGTTTTGAGCCTTTAATATTTCCAAGTCCAATTAATCTTCTGGTCGACTTAACAAGAAGTGATTTGTACCTTGTTCGACCACAGTGACTTGGTCGACCCAAATCTAGCAATAAATATAAAGAAAAGTAATAGATACAAAAAACCTTTTGCATTCTTCATTCCCATTGGTTGGATTTTCACTTTGTTGAAATCCTGACCAACACTATGATAATAAAAGGTAGAAAAAAGTGGAGGATCTTTAGTCACTTAGAAATTTTTTTGTATTTTTTTATAGTTTTTTCCTGGCTGTGTCAAGAACACCATCTGGATTAACAATGTTGTACTTAAATTTTTTAGTTATTTAGAAGTCACTCAATTTGTTCTTTTAGATATGTAGGAGCAACTACAAGCTGCATTTAGGACTCTGTGTCTGAAAATGAATTATTTGAGAAAGTATTTGGAAAATAATATCCTGAATATATCAGTTATATGAGATTTGGAGTAACGCCATCTCAAGTTAATATAACTATAAGATAAACATCTTTTTTTTGAAGCAAATGAAAGAATACATGAAATACAATAAAAAATTGCTACACTTAAAATTTTTTTTATAAAAAATGATGAATTGATGGAGGAAATCGCATTATTAAAGCAAATGAATGCTAAGAAGGGAAAAATTGCACACTTAATGCAAATGCCAAATTCTAATGGAAGACAAGTATATTATATTTTATGCATCTAATCGTAGTGAATTTTTACATTTTTTTTTCCAGAGATCATACTTAGTCACTCAAAAATAATAGATTCTAGATATCAAGTTGAAGATAATGGAAAATCATGAAGAACTAATTAGACTTTGCTATGAATTAATTAGATTATAAACTTTCCTATGCATTATATTACATTGCTACTATCGAACTTATAGTTTTTTTTTGGCATTGTGATGCTTGAGATTAAGATTTGATATGCTTTCAATTTATTATATTGTATAACATTATAATTATGGAACACACACTTTTCTTGAGATTATATGATGCTTATTTGATAGTAGAATTTTGTGGTTGCAATTTTATTTTGTTAGAAAGTTATAGCTAAGTCTAGACATATTTATGTCAATCAATCGTTGTTTCAAAATTAAAAAAAAATTAAAGAAAAGATAAATTTTTTGTTTTACCAAAAATGAATAAAATAAGAATTTAAAGAAAAAAGATTAAATATATTATCAAATATTTAAAAAATAATTATTTATAATAAACATCAATTAAATTATAGTGTTGCTAAAAGTATAAATTAAATAATTAGTATCACTATAAAGTGTTACTAAATATAGGGTGTAACGGATCGATTTTGATCAATTTTGGTCAATAAAAGGTCTGAACCGATGCTATCTTCATCAACTTGATTTGATTTGGTTTTTAACATTTTTCAAAAATGAAACTAAACCAAACTAATCGATTTGGTTTGGTTTGGTTTGGTTGATCGATTTATGATGTTTTTTCAAAACATTATATTCATTAATTTATTCTCTACTATTGTGTTTTTCAGGTTATTTTATGCTATTATTTTTTAAAATAATACATTTTATATAATTTATTTTATGCTCTATTTTTTTCAAACAAATTACAAGTTGCTATTAATTCATACGAAACAGTAACATGATTTATGTTGCATCATGAAATAAGTTCACAATCAAATACAAAGTTTATACATGACATTACAAACTTGGGAAATGATTTGAAAACTTAACAAATAGAACACAACAAAACACACATTAATTAACATATTTCACACCTCAAATGCACGAAAACTATTTTGTAACAAGATTAGAAGAATTTTTTTTTGAAGAAACTTCCTATGCACTAAAACCAATCTTAATTATTTCAACCTCCATCATCCCCGATTATTCGGGTAGGGATGCTTTGATTTGTTGAGCGCAAAGTGTTGCTGCCCATGAATACTAGTTATCCCTATATTATTTGAGACTTATAAAATTTGATCTCGATCCCGTGTTCTAAATTTGGAGTATTGGTCAAGAGACGACGAGGAGCGCCAAAAACCTCCAGTCGTTTCTATTTATTGGGCCAATTATTAATAGCTATGGTTAGTGTTTTAAATCAATGGGTTAAACATAGTGTCAATGACTACTAATATTCTTTGTTGAATTTTTCTTTAAGTGGAATTTTCAGACTAACACAATCATAATAAAATTTGTAAGACACTGGATTTAGAAGAAAATAAATAGAAACATAAAACTAAATTAACATTAAAAGCTGAATCAAAATTGACCAATATGTAATAAGTGAATCAATATAGGGCTTTTTATCCTTACATAATATGAACAAATAATCAAAAACAAGGTGAAAATTGCGGCTGCTACAACAATCCTATTTATCAGCCTAAGTTAAAACAAAATTAGGGTTTTGAGATGTTTGGTCAATTACAAATAAGTGACCTGAATATGCAATCAATATATCGAAATTTGTCTTATATCTACTTCATAGAAATGAATGGTCACATGCTCCAATCAAATAAATGCACCTCAAAATATGACATGCAGAGTTAAACTTCGTATATATGTGGTTAAATTAAAAAAATACGTGGTAAATTCACTAAAGTTCAATTAAGGTTCAATGTTTGTAAGACAAGTTAAAAGGAAACTATTACGTGTGAGAAATGCTAAAACACATCCAATAGAGTACTTTAAAATTTTGTAATCATCCTAACTATAATGCTAAGAGTTAATTTGTTTAAGCTTTAAAAAAATGAATTTTTTCTTTGTGTTTTGAAAAGGGATTTTATGAAACGGTTTTTAAAAATATTACAAGTTTTTTTATATTTGTTTTTTTTCTAAATTGTAAGATTAGGTTTGACATTATATAACATAAACACATATTATTGAAAATTATAACATAGTAAAAATCACAATTTTTCAAAAAATTATATTTTAAAAATGATTTTTATGAAAAGCTATTTGACATAGCTTAAAAATTAAGTGATGTTTTTAAAATTTTGATATTAAATTTTTTTTTCTCTAAAATGATGAGTCACCTAAAATAATATTTTAAGAATAACTATTCAAACAAAATTTTCATTTGGAGCTTTTATGAAAAATTTCTTTGTAAATTTTTTTTACACAAAATAATAGTAGATTTCTTAACCCATCCCATAGTCATCTAGTGCACCACGTGAAATTCCACTATTATTCTCGAAAACCGTAAATAAACTGTTCACACCATGCATATATCATGCAAATCAGTTGAAAAGGGTTGGGTGCAAACCGAAAATGTACTTACGGTTTGCAACGAGAAGTATATTTCCGATTCTTGGATGCACTTAAAGGGCGCATAACCTTTCCCCTCCTTATAACAGAAAACTTTTAAGAAATAAAATCAAACCCTCTCAATCACTCTCTTCTACAGTTTCTCTCAAAATCCAATTTTTTTTTCTCAAACAATCAACACAAACCATCAACCGTTGCTTAAATACAACAAGGGAATCAAGCAAGCAACAACCATCTTCAATCAATCAAGTAAGTGATTTAACATGTTTTTAGAGTTTATGTAATTTCTATTGAAATTAGTGAAATAGGGTTTTAAATGTGTTGTTTTTTTGCAATATATATCATTAGGAGTCATTATGTAAGTGTTTGTAAACAGTTTTTGACGACCAATTCGTGTTTTTTTAACACATTTGGGATGTTGGAGTGGGATTGTACAAATCATTGTTTCGCAGAGGAAACCGGAAGTTTATTTTCGGTTTCATGGCATGAACAAAACCAGAAGTTTATTTTCGCTTTTTATTCGCATTGTTTTTTCTTCATTTTTTCTCTCAGAACAAAATCGAAAGTATATTTCCCAGATCCTTCTCGCATTGTTTTTTCGTCATTTTTCCTCTCAGGAGTCAGATATGTTACTGCTTAGCTCTTACTTCTACAAGAGATATGTTTGAGAGACCATCACGCTTGAGGCATGGTCGAAGTTTCACAACATGCTTCTATGCGAAGAGAGGGTGCCGACAGAAGTTTCTCGACATTCTGGACATGCTATGCCCGAGGCACATTCTATTGATTCCGATTCTACACCTTCATCTTCTTCCTTCCGTAGTGCACGGAGTCTCCACCCATCCCTCCCTCCGCCCCACCGCAGACGCACATCCCCGCCATCCTCACCACCACGAGTTTTTGAGATGGGTACCTCATCTACTTCACAGGTGCCATCCGAGGTGAGCCATGATCCTACACCCGTAGTATTCGAGGTACTAGTGCCACCCGAGGCACCAGAGGAACCACTGCTGCCAGAGACACCGACGACACTGCAGGTCCCTCGTGTCTGGAGGGGACCTTCTCGACTTATCCGTGCTCGCTTTATCGACCCATGGCTAGACATTTATGGAATGAGAGGTATGGAATTTACATTTATATTACATTTATTAATTATGTTATGAATAATATTATAAATTCTAACAATGAATTTTTCTTGGTGATCGCGACATAATCAAGGTCATCGACCATGGAGAAAGATCACGAGCTAACTCCCCTATCGAGTCATGGTTTGATGATCTACTATGCATTCATGTTGAGAGATTGACCTTCGTGGATATAACGTGGTCAACTCGTATGACCAACACTTTTGTAGATAGGTGGCACGAGACGCCTCGCTTTATCTACCACACCGAGAGACGACGATTACACCGACGACGTCATTGTCTACTTCATCTTCCGATCAGAGGAGGTTTCGGATCACCAAGTTGAAGAAAGATGAGGCGATTGATTTGTGGGTTGAGAGCCCGGAGTTATCGAGAAGGCGGACGAGGTTGATAAGACACGTGGTTGCCACTTGAGATATAGTTGGTTGAAGAGAGTTTTTGATCGAGGGTCATGCGATGCTGCTGATGGTGATCCCAGGTTACCCTTCATTGGGGTATGCTTGAGAGCATACCTCTTGTATCTAGTTGGCACCCGATCTTTTTAGGACACCAGCCCAACCTACACTAACATCATGTACCTTAGGTTATTTGTTGATTTAGAGCATGTCAAGGTGGAACTATGGGCGCTTACTTGGTTTACTTGTATACCAAGTTGATCGAGGCGACTAAGTGGAAGACGAGGCGTATGATCGGCAACATGTCTCTTATGATGGTATAAAATATTTCTCTTAGCTTTTTTAATTATTTTGATTTTGAAACTAATCGTTTAATTTTGATATTTGTGATTGGATCATACAACACTTCCCACAAATTTCAAGATGGTCATTTTTGAGGAGTATATTGAGCGATGCCTCGTGCATGTGCATAATGCGCCGTAGGCAACCACGACATTGTTGTATCGGGTTTACTAGACCGGATAGTGCATGAGGACATCCACTTCAAGGTTTACGCGACCACCGTGAGACGATACCAATTGATGAGGTTTCTCTATTTACGCTTTGTTGGTCATGAATCGAAAGCCGGTGCTTATATGCCAGAGCGAGTGATGTGTTAGTTAGAGTATACTGACGATTGTTGGAATCCTACTTATCCGCCTCCGGCTAAAGAAGGGAATGGATGAGATTTTGATGATTTTGAGAATCATCTCGCACTGAGGAGGCAGGAGTACCGTGACCTGCACGACTAGTGTTACGCTGCTTGATTATATGCTATGGTTCTTCATGATTTGGGACCCATGCAGCCGACTACAAGGAGATCCCGAGGAGGAGGCAAGGAGGATCATGCCTATGACGTGCGTTGCCCAGGTGTCACGATCATGGAGCTTGCTAGGATGACACCAATAGAGGGTTGTCTCGACGAGTCCGATGTCGAGGCGCTTTGAGGCCATCATGGCAGAGGCTCGCGGTGCCCGGCCCAGGAGGCGCAGAGGAACGCCCGAGGGTGACAAGTCGCCTCCATATCTGTGAGTTATTTTTGATTGTATTGACTTAGTTTTTTTTATTTCAGATTGTACCGCATTTGTATTTTGAATACTATTATTATGAAACCTATTTTGATAACATTTTGGGCTTTTATTCGATTTAAAAATTGCGGTGTCTTAATTTGAATTATAAATGTAATACTAAAGTAATTGCTTATAGTTATGTTTTTCTCTAACTATCATGCCCGTAATCGGATGTATACTTCCGATAAGGAACCGTAAATATACTTCCGATTTTTACTCAAATATTTCGTAGTGATGCGAACCAAATAAACTTCGGTTTTGTGAAGGACATTCCGATTTTCATGAGGGTACCCACCCACCCCTATGGGGTGGATTAAGAAATTCACAAATAAAATTGCACTATAAAATCATTTTTAAAAATCCAAAATAAACGGGCCAGAAACACATGTGATAATTAAGTGAATAGAATATTTATGGTTTAGAATAGTGTTAATTTGTGTATGAATCTTTCACTCAACTTGATGATATGGTTTAGGATACAAAGGCCTTAGAACCTTATTAGAACAACCGCTCATAAGGATAATCGTTAGAGGATCTTGAGATCACTATCATCTAATGATCCTATCAATCGCCCTTGATCGAGTATGCATTTAGGATTTGTCTATTCACTTACAAAACTTTGGTGAGTTTATCTCACATGGATTGATCTTCGGTTCAGTCTTGACTTTTTCTTTATGCTAATTGTATTTTATTTTTAAACACATACACACACACACACACACACACACACACACACACACATATATATATATATGATCCGAACAAGTGATCGACTGGAGATGACCGGACCATGAAGATCCTTCGAGCAAGTTGATGATGAGGAGGGTGGTGTACGCAAGGCACTTTGATGCTAAAGTAAGAAAATGTTTAAAGAGAGAGAATAGTGAGTATTAGGGTTTGAGTGTAAGAAAGTGATACCTTGCCCTCAAGGATGAGGGTTTATATAATAATCTTAGAAGGACTCTCATTGGTTGTTATATTTGGGTCGAGATATACGGATCCGTGAATATAGATGTCCGAGTTGACTAGGTAAAATCGGGCGATGATGCAGAACTAGTCGTTATGTCGACTAGATGGGAACATAACGAGCATAGCCCTCGATGGGGAAAGTTGGTATGATCTACTTGACACCCGTCGAGCAGACAAATTTTGGCCATGTACAAAACGAACAAATGATGCCCTTTGGAGGCCTTTCGGTCTTTCTGACTCGCTACTAGGCTCAAAGAGTTGGCTTTTCCGACAGCCATTCCGGCAGTCCACAAAGAGCCCCCAAGTCGTTGCTTCTAGGAGTAGCGGGAAAAACTGCGAGTATAAGCCATTGAATTGACTTAACTTAAAAAAGTAACAAATGAGTCGCCACCGCGCTTTTATTGTATCAAAAGGACTAGGAAAAAGAGCGAATAAAATCTTAAAAAAGATCATAGATTTGGGACCAAGTAGTTATGCAAAGAAGTTAGCACCCAAAGCATCTATAGTATTTTGCGTGAACCTTTTGAAAAATCGAGATGTGTGCTAAAAAGTATATTTACAAAATGGATGGGAGAAAATAAGTATTTTTATAATTTTGGTTTGATAGAACTTCCAATGAGTTCCAGCCTACATACCAACAATGTGCAATGTTGAAATCAAAACCAAGTAGTTCGCTAAAGACTAAAGTTGGTGTTGGTTGATTTTAAGAAAATGCTTGTTAGAAAAGCTACAAAGAGCTCAAAAAGTTTGAATGAGGTTAGGTATTTTTAGACTTATTAAAAGAAAAGTCAAAGTATTATTCAATGAAATGAAATTTTATTAAGAAAAGAAGTTTGAAAATTCATGGACCTAAGTCCATGTTTTTATGAAAGCGGTTCGAGTTTTGAAAACAAGAACCTTTGAAAAGAGGGAAGATTTTTAAAATTAAATAATGTGGAGGAGATGAAGAGGCTAACCTAAGTGCATAAAGTAAAAGGTAAGGGTAAAGAAAGATCTAATCGGGTGAGAAGATCGGTACTTGACATCAAGAGCCAATACAATATCGCATCCTTTGGATTACACATAAACAACAAATAACCGCATAAAAACAAGCTTCAGATAAATCAATGCTTCGGATGAACTCTCTTGTCTCAAGAAAACGAGCATAGTAATTATTGTATTTGACGGAAATCCACTCTTAATCGAGTATACGTAATAACCCCGATACAAAGATAATAACCAAACAAGACAGTAATAACACCAAGGGCAATGAGATTCCAAGTCGAGGTAGGTCCCAATCTTAGTCCAAAGATCTAGCCCAAGCACAAGGATATAAAACAAAACCAATTAAGAGTTTTTATGTTTAAGTTGAATTATTAAGTGTTTTGAAAAGGAAAATAAAGCTCAAATGAGCAAATTCAAAATGACAAGAAAATAAATGCTCAAGTGAGCAAAGAAAAATGACATAGTAAATAAAATGCTAAAGTGAGCAAAGGAAAAATGACATGAAATGTAAATGCTAAAAATAAAGTGCATAAAAATAAAGAGCATAAAAGTAGATGCGAAAGTAAAGAGCGTGAAATAAAAGAAATTAATAAAGGTTAGCAAGATGACCATCTTGAAACTTGTCAAGTATATAATCAAATTCTTAATTGTTAGTCACGCAAGATGACCATCTTGAAACTTACATGAAGACTTCGAAGCTTGATAGAATCAACGCCGACCACACGACAAGTTTCAATTGTTTTTGTCAAGTATATCACCAGCTTTAGAATTATCACATCACTTGATTTAAAGATGTTTGAGAATTTAAATGGACAAAGTTAGTGGAACTTGCCGGTTGATTAGAAATCAACGCCACCACACATCAAGCGCCACAGTGTTAAACCAAGATCAAAGCTCAAGTAATCTTTGGGGTTTATGTTAGAACATTAAAGTTCATGCCACCAATTGATCACTTTTTCCTAATCGGACAAAAAAAATAAGATGAAGAGGATGAAATACTTTCAAGTTTATTTTATGCCGATGAATTTATTTGGTCTAATCACAAAATCAATCAACTTCTTTGTGGATTTGATCAAGAGACCTATCAACAACTGAATTCCATTGATGTTGAGGAAATTTGACTCCAAAATAAATTCAAAAGTCAAGAAAATAAAATGAAAATAAAAATAAAAGATTTAAAATTAATTTTGAAATTAGGTTATTTAATTGAATTTTATATGATTTTTGAAGTTTAAAAACATTTAAAACATAAAATCGTAAAATAAAAATAAAAGTCAAAAACATGGACCATTAGATAGTAGTCAAAACGCTGCTAGTAATCACATCCAATTGACATGGCGACCGTGCTTGATTCCTTGGTTTTCACACCGATCAAGAATTAAAATTGAATTAAAAAATATAACAAGGAAATACATCACATTGAATCGAGTCTCGACTCACAAAAGTAATCGATCCAAGGGCTCCTATTACGCTGCAGTAAGGCAAAGTCACCGGTCCCGCTTAAAAAATTACATGTCACACTTTCATTGGTGAAGATGCATAACACATAGGTCATCTAACACCCAAAGAATCCTCCATACGTGATTCTCAAACCGAAAATCAATACACATGAGTGGTATCCTTAGATTCGTCTATTCAAGACGATCTCAACCACATGATCATGAAATATTTATTTAAACCGTGTGAAGAGAAATTTAGAAAAAACTCAAATAATAGCGAATAGGATTTTGATGGAATTCTACCAATACTTGATGAAAATGCAAATGGTGAAGATCACAAGGATCGTGGAGATGCGGAGAGTACAATGATGCTTTATTTTACAAGATTTGATGGAGATTCTACTGAATCAAGTTCACTGTAGCCTCAAACTGACTTCGATAACACGTTTTAGGAAGCTTCAAGGCACGAATCTTGTTTTGTTAGCTTCAGTGAGGTTCAAGGAAGAAGAATGAATGGTTAATTTCAAACTGGAATGGCTTTTAGAGTGAAAACGAAGTTGCAAAAAATCTAGTTCAA
The DNA here is from genome assembly GCA_021764765.1 of Vicia sativa. Classification (NCBI taxonomy): domain Eukaryota; kingdom Viridiplantae; phylum Streptophyta; class Magnoliopsida; order Fabales; family Fabaceae; genus Vicia; species Vicia sativa. Next base: position 228,656,025 of record CM038793.1, read on the forward strand.
GAGAGAGATTGGTAGGGGTTTTATGGCTATCAAATCTTGAATAAATGAGTGTAATGGCTTGCTCATTTATAGGATAAGTGAATGGGATCAAAAGGGAGGGTGAATGATGCAATTTAGAGCGAAATCGTGCACACCCATGGTCATGAAGAAAATGTGACTTCGTGTGCATCAAAACTCAATCGCTCTCGTTTGATGTGCTAATTAATCCTGGGAAGTTTCTAATCCCAATTAGTCACGAAATCAAGGCTTGATCCGCTTAAAATAAGTTACACGCCCAAATGCACAAACCGATGGTGAGTGTAAATAGGTTTTAGCTCAAACTTTGAAATGAGGCCAAATCCAACCGCATGGTTTTTATGTTTTTCCTTGATCCAAATGAAGTATCAAAGAGTAGAACACAATGCAAAAAGAATAAAATCTAATAGATGCTTGAGTTGAGAGTTATAGCCTTTAGGATTTGTGAAAACACCGATTTTCTCTCGCCAGCCTGTCAAGTATGTCAGCTTCTAAAATGATTTATAATCTTTCTTTTCAAAATGATCTTCCACTAAAAATTTGCTCTTGACTTTCAAATATAATATGAAGTAGACCTCATGTAACATTTGGCAAAATAATCACCCAAAAATTCCAAAATTGAGAAAGTTATGGCCTGTGAAGTTGATGAAATTTGTGAAATGACCTATAATCTTTTGATTTCTTCAAGCAACTTCCAAACACTTTAAATTTTAAAATTTATATGGAGATAAATTTCACATCCTCAAGATTTTGTGCAAAAAGAATGACCTCAAGGTGATAAATTATGATCAAGATATGATCTCTTGAAGTTGATTGACCAACAAGTGAGAAGTTCATGAAGGACTTGTAATCTTTTGACTTCAGGCAAATTTCCAAGCATTTTCTATTATTTCCAAGAGAACTAAGTTGTATTAGACATCCTTAGGTTCATTCTGAATGAATAATGAGCTCAAGGAGACAAGGTATGACCAAGTTATGATCCTTTAAAGTTATATAAGATAAATGAAACATCAATAGAGAGTGGTAATCATAGACTTCTAAAACAATCTTCTCATCAATCAAACTCCTTGAATCAAAGAATATTCATATTAGAATTCCTCTTAAGAATCAAATGACTTTGAAATCATCCACAAACTTTACACAAATATCAAGATATGATCCTTAGAAGTCCAAAACCCTAATTCAAGGTAGATGGTCATAGAATGGTGAATTCTTTGAATTTGATGATCTCTTTCAAACATGAAGCATATACTCAAGATGAGAGACCGTAGCTGATGACAAGAGAAATCTTCAATGGGAGACAATACTTTCAAACATCTTGAGAACTGAGGAGAGAAGGCATGGAAATAAACACATGAACCTATTGACCTTGAATAAGAGACTGTGCACCACTCACCTACAACATTTAGAGAGTGAAGTATACACATTATTTTTGTCAAACATCAACCATCAACCATCACATTCATTAAGTTGTGCTTGGTGATATCCTAAAGGAAAACCCAAAGATAAGAGAGAGAGAGAGAGAGGAGACCATTTGATCTTTGTGTAATGTAATGGATGAAGTATGAGTGAATCTTAGGGGGAAACGGGGTACAACAAATGGCATTATTTAAGTGTCTTCTATCTAGAGATAAGAAGGGAACCTTTGCCCGATTGGGATAAAAGATGCTTAAATATAATATGAGTCCTATTTTTGGCCCTAAGATATTATGGAATGCTTAATGGTTATGCAATGTAATATGATGATCTTCATAGGGAAACAGTAATCATTGGGGAAACAAAGATAATGAAGACACGCTAAGAAAGACAACTCATCCAAGAACACTAACTACTGGGAAAGAAGCTCAATATTTTGGGAGAGAGAGAAATACATGACTCCAATGAGGTATGGAACCCAACTTTTTATAGTATTATCGACTTAATACGTGACAAGGAAACAAAAAGTGAATAACAACAACAATCCTTAGATAGATAACTATCTCCTCACAGAGGAGTAAGAAAAATAAGGAATGACACCACTTTCTAAAAGAGTGTAAACCATTAGCCCCGAATAAACACCAAAATTGTTTCTAACCAAAAGGTGGTAAGAAGACAACATCAACAATAGACTAATCTTCCAAAGAGCTTTTCACCAAAGACGTCAAACTCCTTCTTTAACCATGATACTTTATCTGAAAAGGTAACAAAGAAATCATACAATCTGAGTTAAAATTTTGCCCATTGAGTATTCAAATCAACGATGAACTATCTCCCATAATGAAGAGATTTCATCCATCGGAACAATAATTTTTGATAAACTACCTTCCGTAAAGGCAAGGTTGCCATTCATCGGAACAACAAATCTTCGATAAACTACCTTCCATACGGACAAGGTTTCCATCTATTGGAACAAAAATCCTTGATAAACTACCCATACCATACACAAGGTTGCCATTCATCAACAAATCTTCGATAAACTACCTTCCATGCATAAGGTTTCCATTTATCGAACAACAAATCTTCGATAAACTACCTTCCATATGGACAAGGATGCCATTTATCGGACAACAAATCTTGATAAACTACCTTCCATAAAGACAAGGCTTCAATTTATCGGAACAATAAATCTTCGATAAACTACCTTCCATAAGGACAAGGTTGCCATCTATCTAACAACAAATCCTCTATAAACTACCTTCCATACGAACAAGGTTTCCATTCACGGAACAACAAATCTTCGATAAACTACCTTCCATAAAGACAAGGTTGCCATCTATCTACAACAAATCTTCGATAAACTACCTTCCATAAAGACAAGGATGCCATTTGTCTGAACAACAAATCTTCGATAAACTACCTTCCACAAAGACAAGGTTTCCATTCATTGAACAATAATTCTTCGATAAACTACCTTCCATAAAGAAGTGCCATTTATCGAACAATAAATCTTCGATAAACTACCTTCCATAAAGACAAGGTTGCCATTCATCGAACAATAAATCTTTGATAAACTACCTTCCATACGCATAAGGTTGCCATATATCGTGACAATAAATCTTTGATAAACTAACTTCCATAAAGACAAGTCTTCCATTTACCCGAACAACAAATCTTGCTGCACACAACTATGAGAATCAACCAATAATGAGCTCATAGATCACTTATCAAGATTTACAAAAGTCTTCGACTCTTGCCGGAGAAATATGGCCAATCTATAGCGAGAGATTCCACGCTATTGCCAAAAGAAACCAAATTAGAATTACAGACTTGTTGGGAAAACCAATCGCCACGGAAGAGAATATCACATACCGTTAGGAAAAGATTGTAACAAGATTGGCCGGAGAATGCAAGTAAACTTGGATTCACCTATGTTGGAGAGATGAGATCTTCCGACATGATTGTGCTTTCCAATTAGAACTCATTTTCTAAGAAGAACAAGGTAATAATGTCGCTTGAAGACCAGAGTTTAAACCACAATCAAGCTAGGGAAGGGTGATTTGAACAATTATAGAGGCTTACAAAGAGGGTCGAGACTCTATTCTTCCACGAGGGGTAATTCAATGGAGAAAACGGAAAGATGATCTTTTTCTGCTTAAAGTTGACGTTCTATTGGAAAGATGAAACATACTATGATTATCAACATATGCGAATGAGCAATGAATTGAAGTTTAGCTATGCATAGTGTATGAATGAATGTACGTGAGATGCATATGGACATTTTATTGAGGATCAACATGGAAGGTTGACTAATGCATGGACAATACTCTCAAAATGAAGTCTTCACAAACCATCAATCGAAGGGTAGCTCTTTATTGCATCAAATTTCAAAATAAGTTATGCGTATCATAAACATTCCTGTGTTCCTTCTAACGGAAGCATCCCGTGGGTGTCACCATGTATCATCGTAGCGCTACTCTTACCAACTCTTTTGGGAAAAATGGGACATTCGTGGGAACAACCACTTTTGCACTTATATCTCATATTCGAATCTAAAAGTTTTTATGAGATCCCGATGGAACCAACTTCAACATTATCAATCTTGTTTGTTATTAGGATAGTTCCATCTTATCCTTTGCTTCACATTCAAGTAATATACTTAAATTGCAAATTTTTGCAAGTATGTTCTAACAAATATGTTTGTTTTGAAATGCATTTTCAATAATAAAAGAAAGTTTTATAAAGCCGGTAAAAATAAGATTTTCAAGGAATTGGATAAAGGCTCAAATTTATTGATAGAATGGTAGTCACCAATAACATGACCCCATAGATGATTACAAAGTTTTGAAAAATGGTAAATACATGGAAAAGGTACATCAAGAACAATGAACACTATTCTCCTTAACAACTTTGAACTCCTTTATTGTAGTCTTCAATTGAGGTATGAAGATAATCCATGCGCATTGTTGCTTCTATGATCAAGTATTGTCTCATGTAGTTACTTTCCATATAAGTCCCTAACTTTGCCTTAGACTTCCTCATGTTTTCAACCCTCCGGAGATTTATTCATTTATGTCTCTAATTTTTCCTAGACCTCCTTTCAGGTTTTTAGTCTATCGAGACGCTTTTTTTTTGCCTAAATCACCCTTCCGAAGTTTTCAACTTAGCGAGCTGTTCTTTTATTTATTTAGGCGGCATTTCTTGACTACATTAGCATTCGGAGGACGGGAACCCTCACCATCCATAGTTTCAAGAATCAATGCATCGCTATAGAAGGCTTTCTTGGGACAACATATGGTCCTTCATAGTTGGAGTCCACTTGCCTCTAGAATCCGAGTTTATAGAAATGATCTTTCTCGAGCACGAGGTCGCTTCTCTAAATACAAGAGTTCAACCTTCTTATCAAAAAGCTTTCTTCATTCTTTTCCGTATAACTCACTGACGACATGGTAATTTCTTCTCTTCAATCAATTAATCGGTAAATTGATTAGGAACCCATTCAACATCAAACAAATCAACTTCCATTATCACACGAAAGGATGGGAATCTTCAACTTCAATAAGGAGACCGCTTCCATGCCATAAACCAAAGAGAAAGAGATGAACCGCCTCAGCGATCAGCACGGCCGACTCTGCTTGGATTTTCTCGTCCACACACGCATTGACTTCTTTCTTACCACTTAAAGATCTTTTCGCAAAGACAAGATGTCTCTACTTGAATCTTTCCACTCTTGATACCAGCCAATGTGCTCACCACAATAACGTCTTGAACCGATGAAGAATTTCCAATCGATGATCAAGAATGGGCCTGCTAAACCCCATAAACATATCAACCAACTCCTATTGGACAAGGGTGGTTGAACTCGCCTGCTAGATCTCTCCATTTCTCGAGCATACCTTTGAACTTCTCATCACGACCATAGACATGCTTTGTAGTTGCATGCGAGTGGGTGTCAATTCAAGATTGTACTCATACTATCTGTAGAAAGCATCACTTAAGTCACCCAACACGGATACTGGCCATTCTAGCCGAGAGTACCATTCCAACTGGTTCCGACAAACTCTTGAAAATAGTATCCATAACTTTCACATGGGATTGATTCTTCAACATAGGACTTCAATGCAGCTTTGGGCAAGACATGCCATCATACTTGGAAAAGTTGAACTTTGAACTTGGGAGGAATCACACTGTGAACAAGACTCGATCATCAAAGTTCATTTTGACATCTTCGTGTTTTCCACAAGATTCGGGACGGTCTTCAAGTTGTTTCACTTATCATCTCTCATGAGTGTTGGCTATAATCAGAGTGGTCCTCTCCTCCTTCTTGGCTCACCGATCACCTTCATCACCCTTGGTACTCCCTGTATGGACACTTCCTCTCGTAGAGCCCTGATCCGACGACCACTCTTAGGACCCCTTTGAAACGCCCACCCATGTTGAGGAGACCAACAACCTTCTTCTTCTTGTTGATGAGTTTTCAAATCTTCTTGGCCTTGGACCAAGTTGGTGAACATCATTAAATCGAGCATTCTCGAGCCCTGAGATCTTTGACGCTCTGTCAAGAGCCATTTCGCTAAAATAAATAGCTAGCAAATGAGAAAACCAATCTCCAATGTACCGTGATGCAATGTTATGATATGTTATGCAATATTTAATGCAATGCAATGTTTTCAAGGACCTAAGAGATTTAAATTTGTTAAACAAACAATGAACAAACATTTATTAGTACTCTTTTATTATTCCTTTTTCTTTAAGTACAAGAGATAATTCAAACAATAAAAGAAAACATAAACATCCTAAAGCTCTAAGTCTCCAATGGGCGCCTTCCAGTGCCGATGGTATGCTGGATGTTTCGCCCTCGTGAAGTAGCTTGGTCAACTCTAGCACTTTCTTCTCGCTATGTAGCAATCGAGCTTCAAAGGTATCCCTCTCTTTAAGCCGAACCCTGATCTCTTCGAGTCTTCAAAATCAAGAGGCATGTCGTGATGGAGAAAAAGATAGGACACGCTACCTATAGCAACAGTTCCATAATTATCGTAAACAGCGTGAATGGCATCATGAGGTTTTGAGCTCGAGCTCGCACTCATTTGAGGTAAGGTTCCCAAGGAATGGAGTTTTGGTGCCCCAAAGTCTTGGTATCCGCCTTCTTTACCATGCCCCAAGCATGTATAAACCTTCGCCGTAATCGAGATCATGGTTGTAGTCGAACACAACATCTTGGAGAAGCATATCGTGGACCATCTCTTCGAGCAAACCAAACTCGACAGAGCTAGGAAGGGTTGTAGGCATACCTCCCTTATACCAAGTAGTGGTACATTAGGGAATTCTCCACAACGCTAATGAATGTGAAGTCCTTTGAGAGAAAAGGCCCAACGGATATCCGAATGAGAAAGTGACATCAACCTTTGAGACCATCTCAACCTTTGTTCATTCTTCAAATCGATGGAGGAAGGTGCAAATAAACCACCTTGAAAGTAACGGTATACAACACATGAGAGTTCCTTGTCTCTTAGTAGTACGAAGTGGAGAGAATGTAGGATGTCTCCAAGTAAAGTAGGTAATCGGATTACGGTAAGGAACAACTTGATGGCATTGACATCTATGAATTGATCCGAGTTAGGAAATAGAACCAAACCATAAATTAGCAAGGCAACAATGTTTTCAAATGCATGGAAACTCATAACTTTGAGGAATTCTCGGGCTCTTAATTAAGAACTTGGCAAACCTTAACTCCACTCTAGTTTCCCAATTGGCTTCAACGTCCGAGCTTAAGATGTAAGGTCGATGTAATGTCTTCGTATTAGGAACCTTTTCTAGACCGTGAATGACATTTGGTCAAGAATAGGTACCCCAAGTAGCTTAGAGAACTCTTCCAAGGTAGGAACTAACTGATAACTGGAATGTAAAGCAATGGTGTTTGATCAAAGAACTGAATAGACATGCATCATATCTTCTTCAAAACCGAGATAACCAAGTCAAGTAGATAACCATGTCTTTGATAGAATCGAGCATGGTCGGGAATTTCAAACCAATTTTTGAGTTGAGAAGGATACCCACAAGTTGATTCTATAGTCTTTTCAGGCTTAATACCCTACAAAACAGAGCAAAGATAAATCCTAGGTCCTGAAATAGTTAGAAATGATATGCAATGCAAATGATATGATGTCATGTTTAGTACACACAAACACCACACAATGAGCCTAGGTTAAGGCTTGCATGAGGTATAGGTGATTACCCCACCAAAAGTTTGAGTTGGTTCATCCTGGCTCCTTCTATAATAGTAACCGGGTTCTAGGAATCTCACATCATAGATCTTTCTCGTAGGCGCTTATTTCAACACGACGCCAAGTGGTCGATCAAAATGTCCCAAAAGTCTAATCTCAATGAGCGAGCATCGAGTATCAACCAACCTTAGTCTCACCAAAGCCGCCATCTCACTACCTTCTAATGGCTAAGATGGGTCAAATAAGGTTCTAAAAGTTTAGTTAGCGCTGATGACACCACGCAGAAGCCAAATACTATCTTCAACTTGGGAATGAAGAGTATCGGACAACCAAAGTGTCACGCTAACATAGCCATCATGTCACCGCTTAGTTATACGCCCAGCGTCGCGATGATCTAATGCTACTTACCTAAAAGGAAACCCGATCCGTGTGATCCCCAACAATATAATACCCAAGCAACCCTTAAAGATAAAGCATACAAGTCAAACAAAAGCGGTAAAGGTTATCTAGAAACTCCTAAGGCAATTCTCTTTAGGGTTTTCCTCAAAGCAGTCGCTCTCAGAATACTTGAACCGACTTTGTAGGATTTTTGTATCCAAATGTGCGGATAGCAAGAGTCGCCACCGACTTTATTTTTATCCAATTAAGGGAAGGTAAAAGTGGTCAAAAAAGACCTTCGTTAGATTCTCGAGTTCTGGAGAATGGTTATGAAAAGGAAGGTATTAGCACCTTTCCATCCGCAGCTTATTCTACGCTCTTAGTCGCTTCTAGATCACCTTTAAAATTGCTTCATGTGTTTGACAAAAATGTTTTGAAAAGGCATTCGCCGACTTTGTAATGACTCATGTAGGTGTATACAAAGTGTTCGAAATGTTTTGTTTTGAAAAGAATTTGAACTTTGAAAGTGTGTGTGTGAAAAGCATTTGGTTTAGAGTAAGCAATCGAAAGACTTATTACCCACTTAATTGGTCGTTTTGTTGTACTTTTACATTCCTTTAGAGTAGCGCTAACCGTACTCATTAGTTAGTAGGTAGCCCATTCGCTGGATGTAAACGGACATTCAAGGGACATCTGATGGTCAAGGCAATCTGCAGACGTATCCTAGCACATCAAGGACTATCATCATTTTTTCGTGAGGCGACAATCGAGGGTCAAGATCATGTATTCGTGATGACATCGTGGGTCTATGATCTTTGTATCAAGGGACTATGATGATTTGTTTGGAAGGCAACGTATAGAATACTTAACGCTCGAGGGACATGACCATTTTGAATCGAAAAGGCATCGAGAGAGAATTACCCAAGGGTGCGTGTGAAAGAAGTGTGTTGATTTTTAATATTTTATCTTGAAGATTAGTGGGCTATGTTCAATTATTATCTTGCCATACACGCCTAGTTACTAGCAATTGATAATGGAAAGTAAAATGCGGAATGTAAAGGCAAGCGTAAATGTAAGAAAAGGAAAGTAAAATGTCCTACGCTATTACAAGGCTTTAGGCGTATACATAATTAAAAATGCGAAGGTAAAAGTCCTAAATTAAACTATTACAACCCATATGCAATTACATTATTGAAAAATAAAATAAAAACTAAGAAACGTCTGAATCTGGATGAACTCGTGAGAGAATAAGAAAATCTAAATATGATGGAATCGAAATAAGAGAAAATAAGAAAAATGCAAATTTTAATATGAGAAAATTAATATATGCTGAAATAAGATAAATATAAAATAATTTTTTGGGATTTTTTAATGCATAAATAATAATTTAAAATGAATTTATAATGATTTAAATGCAAAAATATGAATAAAATAAATATGCATGCAAAAATGTATTTTTTAATTTATTAAATTAAATAAAGATTTTCAGAACGTAAATGTGAAAATAAAATATTTTTTTGATAATTTTTTAATGCAGAATAAAATATAGAAAAGAAATTAAATAATATGCAAAATATAAAAAATATGAAAAATATAGAAAATATGCAAGTTTTGAAAAAAAGAATGCAAACTGGTGCCCATAGGATCGAACTCTGGACCCCGACTTCGACTTGAGAACCAACATCACTGACCACTACACCATGTGTACATCGTGTTTGAAAACGGACTTAGTGGATTTTACACCACGCCTCCCGACTTGCTTCTTCACCGCGGAGACTTCATCTTCTTCGCTTTAAATATTTGAAGTTAGCGTCCTTTGTTCGACGCAAGGTTCCCGCAAATATAAAAACGCAGACACATAATATAAATAACATTTGAAACCATGGTCTCATTCCTCGTCATCCCGAGTTTAATGGTATAGGTCTTGTTGGCCAATTTTTCCTGATAGAGAAAACCTAATTCGATACCGTGAACCCTAATCATGGTAACATACGCTCGGCCATGGAAATCCAATTAAAGCACCGTAAAGTTTGCAAGCTTATCACTAAACACAAAACAACAACAAATCGAGTTAATAATGCATGAATGAAGGAATTCGAATTTTGAAATTTCAAGAACAAACCGAATTCGTATTTCTTGATTCTTGATGGTTTGGATGAAGTAAGTATTCGATCGACTGGAGATAAGGAATGCAATGGAAGCTCTAAAATTGCTTGAGAACGGTTGGAAATAGGATTGCCAATCGCTTCAAGGACACGGTTTTTTCAAATAGAATAGGGTTTCAAGGCTATTTTTTCGCCCCATTGCAATTGGTATGCATCAAGTATATGTCGGATGGATTTGGGATTGATTCGGGAAAGAATTGATCAATATTCAATGGAAATCAATTTTGATATTTTCACAAAATCAAATTTTCAAAATTTGATTAATTCTCAATCCAATCTTGCCAAATTTGATTCAATTTCGAAATTGCTGGCATTTGTGAGTTAATTGATCTCAAGGAAAGAATAAAATCAAATTTGTATTAATTTGATTTATACTTTATTTTCAATTTGTATTTAAATGAATAAATTCCAAATTAAATAGGAAAATGAAATAGAAAATCGTGGCATTGGGCTTGGACATCCTAATGACATGAGGAATAAGTTTGGATGAAGAAAAGTAGGCCCATTTGCAAAAGATTTGATTTTTGAAGTATCTCTCTCAGGCATTCTTTCAAAATCGCCCAACTTGTGAATGGTGTATCTTGCTCAATTTTCCACATTTTGAGTGTTCTGGACTTTTGGAAAGCTCTAAGAGTCCTCTAAACAATGTATTTGGTTTCATTTCAATTGAGTTACCATGCTCAATATATCTTCAAAACAAAAAGTTGACTTTTGTTGACTTTGAAAATGACCAGAATTTTGAGCTATACTCAAATGAAGCATTTTTTGACATTCTTGTGAGACATGAAGTTGTAGAGAATTGAATTTCCTTCAAAATGAGCTTTGTGGGAAAATTTCGAGAAAGTATGAGAAAGTTATGATCACAAGTTCAATTGACTTTTCACCTGAAACCCTAATTTAGAAAGTTCGACTTTTGAGCAAATTTGAGTTTTCTGATGAATCATGATCAACCCTTGATCAAATGATGAATGTAACTTCAAAATGAGGATGTTGACCAAAATTATGAAGTTTGATCAGATGTTGACCACGCTTGACTTTTTGTCCAATACAACCGATTTCAACCATCCGAGCAATCATTCGAGGAAACTGACTGAAGCTTGAACTGACATGGAGAATCTTGAAGCATAGGAGGAGGCATGAAGACCATTGGAGATGTTGGAAGCTCATCTTGACTTGAGAGATACCAAACCCTAGTTTGGGTTGATTGCTCAGAGAGAGTTTGTCCGATCAACTCGAGGAATCCTTGAGTATGGATGTATGAAATCTTTGAGAAGATGGAGGGAAAATTTTGGGTATGACAACACCTTAGCATTTTATTCACTTTTGAAGGTAGTGAGAACGGAAGATATCCGTAACCTCAGACTATTTTCCAGAATCTAACCAGGTCCCACTAGTGGCAACAGCCCTTCTGATCAAAACCCATCCCCTCGAAAGCTTCCCAATAAAGGACATCACCGAGCTCCTGTGTCGATCAACATGCGCCTTCACACCCCAATCCTCGATTTGCATCTCGATAACCATGGGATCATTCTGCAAACCTCCTTAGGCCTTCTCCCAGAAAGTTATCAACCCCGACTCTTCCCTGAGGATTCTGGCCCGCCACATGCCCGACACACAAGATACCTTTTCCGGGAGGCGCTTAGATCCACCACCCGGAAACCTCCATATAGTATTAAGAGTATGCTGGCTTCCTTGCTTCCTCGACCTCCTCAACAAATTTTACCTTTCTTTAGACCTAGAATCGAGGCCGAGTCTCCTCGAGACGGGCCGTGTTTGTCTCGCCCGCCGAGTCTTCTTTCACATAGGTCGACAACTTGCCTTTGGATTAGCTTTTCAACTCCTTCGAATCGAATGCGTAACTCGTAGTTTGTCCTTCACGATGGTACTCACCACGCCCGGATCCTTCCCTAACACAGATTGACCTCAGACCGTGGCCTATGGAGAAAGTTCGATGATTTATATCACGGAGGATATCTTCTCCCATGCCTGTGGGTGTAAAGTCTCCCGGCCTCGCTATCGAACACCGACGGATCGTCACTGTCCTGCACGATCTCTGGGCATGGCTTAGTCCCGAGATCGAGTCTTTGCTCATGCCTCGCCCCGCCCGCCTCTTCCTTGGTATCCCGCCTCTCTCCATGTTTCTTCACCCTTCACGTAACATTCTCCCGGTGATAATCTCGCCCATGCTTTTACCATTGAGCCGTAGATTCGCTAAACCGACGGCCTCGAGCATACCGAAATGTCATTAAGATCTCGTTAGATAAACCTTTATGGTTTCCTCATGAACCTAGCCATAAAGTCTCGAATGTCTCCAGAGGGCGCCACCACATTGAAGAGCGAGGTGTTAGCCACCCATGCATGGCCATTATCGAGAACTCACCGGATAATCTTCTATCAAACTCGATATATAACCATTGAAAATCGTGGCAATCCCATATACCAACGCATAGTCACCAAGGTGTCACCATCGCTTGCACTTAAGGGAGTCTCTGTTCAATAAGCGCCATCGTTATTAACCGAGATGATGTGCTCCCGAGGATCGATTTCATCGACGCCAAGACGGTGGTTTAAAATTCTGAACAAGATCCTCCTGCATTTCTTGGGACAAGGGTCGTGGTTCCGTGAGCTCGCCTCGCCTCCAGATCGTCCAAACTCCTATGTTGAAGAGCCTGCACGTTGTCTTGTAAAGTGTCGTTATGTTGGCGCAAGTCATCGATCAAAGCCAAGAATCGGGTAACTGTGGACTCGGCTAAGTTCGGGGACATTGTGTTACTACGCTATTTGTATGTGGTGGCCTCGATTAATTTCACCGAGGCCCACGGTGGCCGCAAATGTTCTTGCAGAAAAACCCTTTGATGATATTTAGATTTGAAGCTCAAGTGTAGAACCGAGTTCCAAGTCGATGATTGTCTTGCTTTATTATCAAGGAGCCTATTTATATCAACGATTCATGGAGTCTCTTCACCTTCCCGCAATCGCCCGAGTGCATTAACTATGGCTTGAAGATGAAGGTATCAACCGCTTTGCAAAGGATGGCTTCTCGCCATACCCCAATTTTTGACCTAATATACCACCTTACATTTGCATCGCATCACTAATAGCTTTAGAATGTAATTAATCGGTGTAGCTTCACAGTCAAAATTAGGGTTTCACAAGATTTTCATCTCGATTCAAGAGGCAATCAATTAGGGTTTGAGTTTCATTCACCTCAATTGATCTATCTTGATCAAATCATCAACCTCTGATCTTCTGATATCAAATTTTCCTCATGATCTATCGAGGATCGACTAATTGTGGTTTTCATCGAGGATAAGCAATTACCGATTTTCCGATCAATGAATGACTTTTTTGATTGGAGATTGATCTTCATATCTTAAATACAACATGTTGACCTAATTTCTGGATTCAAAACATCACAGAAGTTCATAGAACTCATCACTCAATTTCTGGATCATCTGATGAAATTTCATCTCGACCTAAAAGTCAAATTTTAACTTTTGCAAACTTTTCAAGACAAAACTTTTCAATCATCAAAATACTTCAAATGATCCATCATGATCATAAAAATCAAGAAATTTGAAAAGTCAACAAAAGTCAAAATTTCAACACTTAGAAAATTTTCAAGTGTTAAAATTTCACATTTTTCCAAACTTCATGGCAATTTTTCACATAGTTCCATTTGGAATTAGGAAAAACTCAAAACATGAAAGTTGTAGCTATACTTTCAAATCCATGGAGTCTAGTTATACTTTTGATTTTGAAACATAAAGCTCCAAAATCCTTGATTTTCAAGTACAACTTTCAAAATTATAGGTCATTTTTGAGTTTCTTCTTCTGTAGCCATGCCACCTAGCAAAGAGGGATAGACTGATAAAAATTAGATGGAGAGTAATTATGATGGATAAGATCAAGTTGAATAATTAACTATGGTTAAAAGGAAGCTTCCTTTGCATTTATTGCAAAATGACTTCCTTTCTCAAGGCAACTTGTAAATACCAGCCAATCTTCTTCACTTACCATTCGTAAATTTTGACCTATAAATGAGGTCATGTTGGCCATTTGAAACTACACCAAAGCTATGCAAAAAGCTTTCTCTTCTTTTCTTAAAATTCAAGTAACATAGTGTAATTTGAGGATTCTTGTATTTTTCAAAACCCGTGAAAAACATGAGATATTTGGTGTCTAATATGTCATAAACATCATATGTAATTGGTTTGTAACTTAAAATCAACATAAGAAACACTAAAAATCGATTTCCATTTCAAACTTTCAAACTTGCCAAACCGCCATAACTATCGAATTTGATCATTGGCTCAAGTTGTGATTTTTTCACTCAAACATCATCAACATACCCATGTAGATGATACAAACCATCACTTTTGATCCGTAACACCTCCAAGCACGTATTCGAATTTCACTTTGAGCCGATGCAAGTGGACTTGGGTAGAGTAGCTCAGCCATTCCAAAGCAAGTGCCATCCTCACACCTTCCATAAGGTTCACCGTAGAGCCATCATCAAACAACAACTGAAACACTCTAGCACATTTTTCGATTTCTTGAACTGTAAGAAACTCAACTTCAAACTTTGATTCTTGAATTTCGCCAAAAAGCTCTTGGCCATTTTGTTTCTCGACTATCACCGATCAATAACCCTCAATCAATTGATCAATTCCTTCACCATACACGATTTCAATTAGGATTTTCAAAACTAGGGTTCTTCGTGTTCTCATGTAAATTTAATCATGTTAAACTCGAAAATAAATGAAATTAAATGACATCATCATGTTCATGGGCTTAAACGCATCAAGTTTGATGTTTACATCATTCAATTTCATCAAGAAATAAGGAGTTTAGGATTGATCAAGATCGAGGATGAAGAACATCATGCTGCTGCTTTTTTCAAATTTAAAAATCCGGTTTATAATATAATTAGTTGGTTTGATTTCAATACACGGATGTATTGTGCCACCACTCTTAAGTCATTCATGCCACGCTTGCCCAATGGTCCCTGTTCGAGTAGCCTTGGGACCATTTTGCCAAACTTTGTCATTTTCTTCATTTTTTGCAAACTTTAACTCTTTCAAAACCCAATCAAAATCCTCATTTTGAGGTGATTTTTGTACACTTGTCAATTAACATGTCTATTTTAAGATAGTGTCGAAAAATTTCAGAAAAACTTTCATCCGATTATATTTTTATCAAGCCGAAAACGATACTTTTGAGTACTTTTAAAGCACTTTCAAAGGCGCTTTTTTCAAACTCAAGCCCGATTCTTTTCCAAACTTCTCACAAGTATATTTCACTTTTCAAAACACTTTCAAGATCTTTTTAAAATTTCATCAAACTTACATCTTTTCCATGATCGATCCGATTTGACGATAAACCAATTCGCTTTCTCTCAATTTCTTAACCGATCACGGGCCTCTATTGTAAGTCCCAAAATTTTTTATGTACATAATTATTTTTTATACATATAAAATTATTTTATGTATATACCAATTTTACTGTATATAATACGTATATTTTTGTAAATACTCAAGTACGCATAAACTTCGATCGCTTGTTTTCATTTCACTAGATATATAATCAATACCATTGGTATTAAAAGGAGCATTATTCCTGTGAAACTGCTTAAACCAATGGGCCTCCTTATGGTGTAAGTCCCAACCCTCCTATGTACATCCACAACTTTCATACATAAATACACATTCGTACATATTCATTTCCTTTACACAATACAAACTTGTAAATAATCAAGTTGGCTGCTTTAAACGCTCGCTTTCACACTTGTTTATATTTCCTTCATAAACTCTTGTAAATAAACATCATGTATCTGCTTATATTTCCTTCATAAACTCCCGTGAATATATATCACACACACACACTTGTTTATATAATCGCCCAGTTATAACATGACAACTAGTCTAACCAATAGGCCCCCAGATTTAGCCTCCTCTGGGCTTTGTACAAGGTAACTCATTTCATCCGAGTTCAGCCTCCTCTTAGGCTTCATATAAGAAAACTCATTTCATCTCGAGTTCAGCTCCGCTTAGGCTTCATATAAGACAACACTCCCTATTGAGTCACTCCTCTGGGCTTCTGCTCAAAAGAACTCCTCATCGAAGTTTAGCCTTCTCTCGGGCATCATACAAGAAAGAGACCAGAAACCTCTTAATGCCTCCTATTGGGCTTACAATACAAAGAATCATCCGCTAGATAGAACCTAGAGTATAATTTCCTGTGAAATTGCTCTTAATCCCAAGAGGATGGTTTCCTGAAACCTCTTAAAGCCAAAGCCGCCATACCCTATAGCTTCCTCTCGAGCTTCATACAGGACCTCGATGACCTCGATGACCCCTGAATGCCTCCTCTTGGGCTTACAACATAAGGACCCATGGGCTTTAAAAGCATCCCTTAAATCCAATCAATTTCTCCTCGAGATTTAGACGCCTATCATCTCTATGGAAGAAGTAACTCATCTATTACATCACATACAATCAAAAACTTTTCAAACTCTTTTCTTTCAAACAAAACATCTTAATCGTAAGTGGTAACGCTTACACTCAAGCAAAACACCCAATGCTTACAATTAAAAGATTCAATCATATTTCAAAACATCTTTCTAAAACTCTGTTGTAACGCTTGTACACTTAAGCAAAACACCTATAATCTCACTGTCATACCCCAAAATTTGCCCTCCATCCACTCAAGAGATTTCATACATCTATACTCAAAGATTCCTCAAGAGTCGATCGTACAAACTCTCCTAGACAATCAACCCAAACTAGGTTTGGTATCTCTCAGTCAAGATGGACTTCCAATATCTCCAATGGTCTTCATGCCTCCTCATATGTTTCAAAGATTCTCCATGTCAAGTTTCAAGCCTCACAAGTCAAGTTTCGCACAATTGCTCGATGGTTGAAAATCGCCTATGGACCAAAAGTCAATCGTGGTCAACATACAACAAACTTCATAATTTTTGGTCAACATCCTCATTTTGAAGTTACATTCATCATTTGATCAAGGGTTGATCATGATTCATCAAGAAAACTCAAGATTTGCTCAAAAGTCCAACTTTCTAAATTAGGGTTTCTAGGTGAAAAGTCAATCGCACTTTGACCGATCATAACTTTCTCATACTTTCTCGTAAATTTTCCACCACCTCTTGTTTTGAAGGAAATTCAATCTCTACAACTTCATGTCTCACAAGAATGTCCAAAAATGCTTCATTTGAGAGGTATAGCTCAAAACATTAGTGTCATTTTCAAAGTCAACTAAAAGTCAACTTTTGTTTTGAAGATATATTGAGCATGGTAACTCCAATTGAGATGAGACCAAAAGGTTGGTTATAGGACTCTTAGAGCTCCAAAAGTCCAAGAACACTAAAAATGTGAAAATTGAGCAAGATGCACCATTCACAAGTCAAATTTGAAGGAATGCACAAAGAGAGATACTTAAAATCAAATTTTTGCAAATGGGCTTGCTTTTTCTTCATCCAAACTTATTCCTCATACAATTAGAAATATCCAAGCCCAATGCCACGAATTTTGATTTATTTTTCTATTTAATTTGGAATTTATTCATTTAAATGCAAATTAAATTTAAAATAAAGTATAAAATCAAAATTAATTGAAAGATTGATTTTTATTCTTTCCTTGAGACTCAAGTAACTCACAAAGGCCAGAATTTTCGAAAATTGATCAATATGGCAAGATTGATTGGAAATTAATCAAATTTTGAAAATTTGATTTTGTACAAAAATCAATTTTGATTTACATTGAATGTTGATTGATTCTTTCCAAAACCATGCCAAATTCATCCAAGATAAATGTGTGATGCATACCTATCAAGAGAGGACAGAAAATTGCCCTAGAAACCCTATTCCAAAGCTCAAAAACCGTGACCTTCAAGCTATTGGCAATCACACTTCCAAATTTTCAATCAATTTTGAGGTGTCCAACACATTCTTTGACATCTCCGTAATCGAATCGACCTTTACTTTGCCAAAATCATCAAGAATCGTGGAAACCGAATTTGGTTTGTTCTTGAATTTTCAAAATCGATTTTCATCATTCATGCATTATTAACTTGTTTTGATTGTTTGTTCATGTTTAGAATCAAGTATGCAAGCTATCCGGACGGCTTAATTGCGCTGAGTGCTCGGATCGAAAGTTATGCCATTGCTAGGGTTTCGAGATCGATTTAGGGTTTCATGAAACAGAAAATTGGACTATAAGACCTATACTAACGCTGCTCGTGATGATCCCGTGAATCGAACCATGCCTTTAGAATTTATTTATATTATGTGTGCCGGATTTTTGATTTTGCCAGACCTTAGCGTCGAACAATGGCCGACGCTAGCTTCAAATATTTGAATCGGACTATGAAGCCACACGGACGAGGAGACCCTGAAGGCGACACTTGTCTTTGTTTTACTTGATCCTTTTCAAACAAGAGAACACGTTAGCTCACTGGTCAAGGCAAGGAACTCAAAGTTTGCAAGGTCCCTTGCTCAATCCCGGCAAGACCTATATTTTTTTCTTCTTTTACAAAACTCATATTTTTCCTATTTTCATATATTTTAATATTTTGCATTATTTTTAATTTTTTCATATTTTTATTTATGCATTAAAAATTGTCAAAATTATTTTCCTTTCACATTTGTTTTCTGAAAATCTTTATTTAATTTAATAAATTAAAAATACAATTTTGCATGCATATTTATTTTTATTCATAATTTTGCATTTAAATCATTTTGAATTCATTTTAATTATTAAATTGCATCCAAAAATCCCAAAAATTTATTTTAGCATATTTATATTATTTCCAGATGTAATAATTTTCTCATATAAAATTTTCATTTTTCTAACATTTTTCTCTTATTCGATTCATCTCGCATTTTCCGATTTCTCGCTCTTTTGCTGTGTCGATCCGATCTTGCATTTATTCTTGCTTTATCATTTTATTTTTTCAATAATGTAATGATATGGGATGTAATAGTTTTAAATTAGGTCTTTATTTTCCGATTTTAAATTATGTATCTGCCAAAGCCTTGTAATAGCAGAGGATTTACCTTTCCGCATCTTTACATTCCGTGATTTTACTTTCCGCACCCTATCAATTGTTAGTAACTAGGCGGTATGGCAAGATAATAATGAACTTAGCCCACTAATTTTCAAGATAAAATATCTGAAATCAACACACTTCTTTCACACATGCACCCTTAGGTAATTCTCTCTCGCCTTTGCGAATCACAAATGGTCATGTCCTCGAACGAGGTATCCTAGCACCGCTGCTACAAACAAATCATCATAGTCCCTTCGATACAAAGATCATAAGACCCACGATGTCGCCTCCGAATACATGATCTTGACCTCGATTGTCGCCTACGAAAATGATGATAGTCCCTTCGAATGTGCTAGGATACTCCTACAAGTTGCCTTCAATGACCATCCGATGCCCTTCGAATGTCCCGCTTACATCCAATGAATGGAGTTACCTACCAACCAATGGTATGGCTAACGCTATTCTAAAGGAACGTAGAAGTACGAAATGACCAATTCGAGTGGGTAATAAGTCTTTTAGTTGCTTGCTCTAAACCAAATGCTATTCACACCACACACTTTTTCAAAGTTCAAACTCTTTTCAAAACGAAACATTTCCAAACACTTTGTATACACTCCTACATGAGTCATTACAAAGTCAAAGAGAAATGCCTTTTCAAAACATTTTGTCAAACACACGTAAAGCAATTTTAAAAGTGATCTAGAGCAACTAAGAGCTCGAGAATAAATCATGGATGGAAAGGGTGCTAATACCTTCCCTTTTCATAACCTTCTCCTACTCGTAATCTAAACGAAGGTCTTTTTCTGTATTTTTACCTTCTCTTAATTGGATAAAATAAAAATCGGTGGCGACTTTGCTATCCGCATATTTGTATACAAAATCACTAAAAGTCTTCACCAGACATGTAATCCCAAGACCACTGGGAAATGCCCTAAAGAGAGAATTGCTTAGGATTTCTAGATAACCTTTAATGCTTTCTCTTTGAATTGCGTGCTTTATCTTTAAGGGTTGCTTGGGTATTGTATTGTTGGGGATCCTACACCCGATCCGGTTTCCTTTAGGTAAGTAGCATTAGATCATCGCGACCGCTAGACGATAACTAAACGGTCAACATGATGGCTACGTTAGTGACACTGATGTCCCGATACTCTTCATTTCCAAGTCGAGGATAGTATTTGGCTTCTACGGTGTCATCAAGCACTAACTAAACTTTTAGAACCCTAATTGACCCATCTTGGCCATTAGAAGGTAGTGAGATGGCCGGCTTTGGTGCGCATAAGGTTGGTTGATACTGATGCACGCCATTGAGATCGACTTTGGGATATTTTCGATCGACCACTGGCAGTCGATTGAAATAAACGCCGAGAAAGATCTATGATATGAGATTCCTAGAACCCGTTACTATTATAGGACGTGATGAACCAACTCAAACTTTGGTGGGTAATCACCTATACCTCATGCAAGCCTTAAACCGAGGCTCATTGTGTGAATTGCTTCAGTGTGTGCCAAACATGACATCATGACATCATCCGCATTGCATATCATTTCTAACTATTTCAAGGACCTAGGGTTTATTTGCTCGCTTTGTAGGATCATGGCTTTAGAAAGACTATCCGAATCAACTTCATGGTATACCTTCTCACCAAAGAATTGGTTTCAAATTCCTCGATCATGCCTACCATCAAAAGACATGGTTATCTACTTGACTTGGTTATCTCCGGTTTTGAAGAAGATATGATGCATGTCCTATTCAGCTTCTTCGATCCAAACACCATTGCTTTACATTCCCAGATTATCGCTGGTTCCTACCTTGAAGAGTTCTCTGTTACTGGGATACCTATTCTTGACCAAATGCCATTCACCGGTCTAGAAAAGGTTCCTAAGCACGAAGACATTGCACTTACATCTTAAGCGCTCAGATATTAGCCAATTGGGAAACAAGAAGCGGAGTTAAGGGTTTACTTTCCAAGTTTCTAATTAAGAAAGCCCGAGAATTCCTCAAAGTTATGAGTTTCATGCATTTGAAAACATGTGGCCTTATTAATTTATGGTTTGGTTCTATTTCCTAACTCGGATCAATTCATAGATATCAATGCCATCAATTTGTTCCTTACCCGCAATCCTCGTGCCTACCTTACTTGGAGACATCCTACATTCTTCCACACTGCACTACTAAGAGACAAGGAACTCATGTGTTGTATACCGCTACTTTCAAGGTGGTTTATTTCGCACCTTCCTCCATCGCTTTGAAGAATGAACAAAGGTCGAGATGGTCTCAAAGATTGATGTCACTCTCATTCGAGATATCCGCTGGAGTCTTTTCTCTCAAAAGGACTTCACATTCATCGAGCGCCAGGAGAATTCTAATGTACCGCTACTTGGTATAAGAGGAGGTATTACTTACAACCCTTCTCTAGCTCTACGTCAGCTTGGTTTTGCTCAAAAGATGGTCCATGATATGCTTCTCCAAGACATTGTGTTCGACTACAATCACGATCTCCATTACCGATTAAGGTTTATACACGCTGGGCATGGTAAAGAAGATCGATACCAAGACTTTGGGGCACCAAAATCCCATTCCTTGGGAACTTACCTCAAATGTGCGAGCTCGAGCTCAAAACCTCATGATGCCATTCACTGCCTCTACCAAGAATTATGGAACCTATTGCCATAGGTGACGATCTATACTGCTCTCCATCCCGCATGCCTACCGATTTTGAAGACTGAAGAGATCCTGATTCAACTAAAAGAAGAGAGGGATACCTTGAAGCTCAAGCATATGCAAGTGAGAAGAAAGTGCTAGAGTCGACCAAGCTACTTCATGGGGAGCGAAGCATCAACACCTACCTCGGCACCAAGAGGAAGCGCCCATGGGAGACTTAGAGCTTTAGGATTTTTATGCTTTCTCTTATTATTATTTTGAACTATCTCTTGTACTTAAAAAGAAAAAAAGAATAATAAAAAGAGTACTAATAAATGTTTGTTCATTGCTTGTTTAACAAATATAAATCTCTAAGGTCCTTGAAAACATTGCATTGCATTCACATAAACATCGCATATCATAGCATAACATTGCATCATAGGTACATTGGAGATTGGTTTTCTCATTTGCTCGCTATTTATTTTAGTAAATGGCTCTTGAACAGATCACAAAGATCTCCAAGCTCGTAATGCCTGGGCCAGCAGATGTTCACCGCTTGGTCCAAGGCCAAGAGGATCAAGAAGCTCATCAACAGAAAGAAGAAGGTTGTTGGTCTCAACATGGGCGACGCTACAAAGGTGGTCCAAGAGGGTCACTTGATAGAGCTTCAAGGAAGTGTCAAGAATGAGGGAAGTGTCAAGGGGATGACAGGCAACCAAAGATGAACCGAAAAAGACTATGATGATGGCCAATACTGATGAAGATGACAAGTACAAGCAACTTGAAGATCGTCTCAATGCCGTGGAAAACCAAGATGTCCGGCTGAATTTTGATGATCCGAGTCTTGTCCCCGGTGTTGTGATTCCTCCCAAGTTCAAAGTTCCAACCTTGCTAAGTATGATGGCATGTCTTGCCCTAAGTCGCATTTGAAGTCCTATGTCGTAAAATCAATCCCCACACCGATGACAGAAAGTCAGGATGCATTATTTTCAAGAGAGTTTGTCCTAACCCGCTTGGAATGGTACTATCGCCTAGAGAATGACCGATCCGCACTTGGAGTGACTTAGCGATGCTTTCACGCATGCATGAGTACAATGTCGAATTGACACCCACTCGCATGCAACTACAAAGCATGTCTACGGGTCGTGATGAGAAGTTCAAAGAGTATGCTCGTAAATGGAGAGATTTAGCAGTAGTTCAACCACCCTTGTCCAATAGGAGTTGGTTGATATGTTTATGGAACACTAACAGCCCATTCTTCAATCATCCGATTGAAACTCTTCACCGGATTCACCGAAATGATATCGACAGGAGAACGATTGTCGGTATTAAGAGTGGGAAGATTCTGTAGAGTCATCTTCAAATGTCGAAAGAGATCTTTGGTGGTAAGAAAGAAACTAATGCCGTGTATGGTCGAAGCCGAGCCAAGACCGACCGCTACTAACTGCAAGGCCATCTCCAATCCTACATCAAGACAACCTCGCCGAGACAACACAGAGCCGTAACGCGCCACGAAGACAGTTTACAAAGATCAACATGCCATTGTCGCAAGCCTTGCAACACATGTTGAACGCAGAGTCGATTACCTTGAGGGATCCTCCTAATGTCAACACTTCTCTCCGAGATACAATCCCAATGCTAAGTGTGCTTACCACCCAATAGCCCCGACATAACACCGATGATTGTTGGGCTCAAGAACAAGATTCAAGATATGATCAAGCTGCTGCATTGAGTTTGATCCTCCGCTGAGACCGAATGTGATCAACGCGCCTATGCCTAACCATGACAAGAGTTCCAATGTCACAGACGATACTTATGTTTTCAACATAGATGACTTGACCATTCCTCCATGACTCGTAAAAGAATTTGTTACAAGCCTGTCAATCCAGATGCCCAGAGGATTGTCGTTGCCCGCCCCGCACCGATGGTTGTGCTTGGTTAAGAAGACGGTTCAAGGCATGATGGATAACCGTGAGATACTATTTCAAACCACCGTGCGTAAGTTGTGTGAAGATATGTCTGTCAAGATCAAGATGTGAACGAAACAAGACCACCACGTGTGGGATACCTGGGGCAGCCAAGGAAAGTATGATTACATGGTGAAGTACACTGCCCCGAAAGCTACAAAATTCCTATGAAGATGTTAAAGCAACCGGATGGGGTGACGATTTCCTGTAAGACTATGCCGATGTTAACACCATAAGGATTTCCTCACGATTCGCGGCCTAGAGTGGCACCTCTCATTATTACTTCTCCAAGACCAGCCCATATTCCTCCGACAAAGCTATCCCTTGGAATTATGGAGTCGATGTCTACTATCATGGCCAAGCAAGACCCTCCTCGACTATTGAAGATCTTACAATTGAAGCTACCATTCCTAACATTGACAACATCACCGGATCCAAGAAGGTGACCGTAACCAAAAGAGTATTCTCCAGATATCTCCTCCAAAAGACATCATGACTCAACAAGATTCCAAATTATTCAATCCATTCCAAGCTAGTAGGGAAAGAACCAAAGGCTCATCCCGCCAATCAAGTACCAAAGGAAGTTATCAAGATACCTCCAAACAAGAAATGGAGGAAATTCAAGATTATCAAGAAGAGTGACTACAATGTTGTGGGAATGGGATGACTGGCCCAAGATCTCCATGCTTGCTCCGCTCTTGAGGCTCATGCTAATGCCTTGGTGAAGTTTCAAGAATGCTCACGCATCGCAAGACACCATTACCACCGGCTCAAGTTTGTATTGCTAGCCCGGCCGCCAACAATGGCCTAGGCTTCTCTCGATGTCGATTTGACTCCTTCCCGAAAGAACACAACAAAGCCTTGCACATCTCTCGTGGAATGCAAGGGTACTACCTTATCTCATGTCTTGTGGACACCGGCTCGCTTCGAATATCCCATCAAGACCTGCTTTGATCGGCTTGATGTCGAAGGGTTGGTTTTGAGACCCAAAGACATTATTGTGAGAGCCTTTGATGGTTCTAAGCGACAAAGGTTTTGAGAGCTCATCCTCATAAAGTCGGTTCCCGCACTTTGACTCCACTTTGTCATGGACATCCGTCCAGCTTATTCTTGCTTACTTGGACGCCTGGATACACGGGCAGGCTTACACTCTACCTTACATCGAAACCCAAATACCGTGAAAGGAAAGGTTGTCACAAGATGTGGTGAAGAAGAGTATATGGTCATCATTTGCATGTTCACACTTCTCGAGATGGAAGGTGAATTTTGAGACTGCTTTTGAAACAATCCCCGAGTCATGCTTGTCGACTCTCCCACCACCCGGTTACACAAGTTCCGCCTAGGATGGCTCTCACCGAAAGATGCTCAAGTCACTGTTGAAGAAGGTAGCTCTATTGGGACACCCGATCTTCCTTTCAAATTTGACAAGACCGTTTAGGCTTCACTATCAAGGGTCAAGATGATACGCGAACGTGCCGCCAACTTCCTTTCCGCATCGCCCAGTGGAATCCATGCTATAGAAGACGACGACAACGGCTTCAACATCGCAAGTGGATCTTCCCAACCTGATCATGGGCTCAAGAATTGGAAGATCAAGACGCCATACCAATCTCCTTTAGTCGAGTAATTGCTTTTGTTTCGCTTTTTCTTTTCGTATTTTATGTTTTGAACAATAAACTTTGAAAGCCCAGTGCCTGCCCGGCATCATGGCTCGCTCATGTATTATCCGTCGTTGCGATTTTCATTCAATAAATTCTGGACTTTTGCATCCATTGTTTGTTTTTCTTTTACTTTATCACCCTTCAAAAGCTATGTGTTTCTTACACACACCCACGTGGTAATCGCGTAATCTCCGAATCTCGTAATAACAAATGCTATTGCTAAATATGACTTTGATAATCCGATCTACCAAGTCAAGATAAAAGTGAGGAGGATTGTGAAGTGCCGAGAACTTGTCGATCTGCATGCAAGAAGAGCGAGTTATACACCACACCTAAGAGCAAGTCGAGGTTGTGAACTGGGTTCGACGAAGATGTAAAAGAGATCAAGATAGAGAGGTCTTGAGAACAAAGGTCAAGGAAAGATTGGTTGAGATGCTACGAGATCGAGGTTTTTGCTTGGTCATACGAAGACATGCCGGGTTTAGACATTGATATTGTGGTACACCGATTGTCGATAAAAGAGGGTTTTCCCAAGAAATGTAAGGTTCATCGATGTTCCCGAGATGTCGAAAAGATCAAAGCCGGGTTATGAAGGCTCAACGCGTGTTTTAAGTTACTTATCCACAAGGTTGCTAATGTGGTGCCTGTGCCTCAAGGATGGTAAAGTACTAATATGTGTGGATTACGAGATCCGAATAAAGCAAGTCCGAAAGATGATTTCCCACTTCCTCATATTGATGTTTTGTTGACAACACCGCCAAGATAAGGTTTTCCTTCATGGATGGTTTCTCCTACAATCGATCAAAATGGCTCCTCAAGACATGGAGAAGACTACTTTGCTATACGTGGGCACTTTCACAAGGTTATGACTGAAGAACGCAGCGCCACTTATCGCGCTGCTATGGTGACATTGTTTCATGACATGATTCATCACGAGATAGAGGTCTACGCCGACGACATGATAGCTCGATCACAGATCAAGAAGAACATCTTGATCATTTGCGTAAACTATTTGACATCAAGAAGTACAGATCGAGACTTAATCCTAACAAGTGCACCTTGGAGTCGATCCGAAAACTCCTAGGGTTTGTTGTCGCGGTAAAGGTATCGAGGTCGACCCCGCCAAGGTTAAAGCTATTCAAGAGATGCCACCCCACACCGAGAAGGAAGTCGAGGTTTCAATATTAAATTACATTGCCGATTCATTGCACACCTAATCGCACTTGTGAGCCAATCTTCAAGTTACTTAAGAAAGATCAAGTAGTGGAATGGAACGACGATTGCCGATCGCTTTGACAAAATCAAGGAGTACCATGTAATCCTCCTATCCCGATGCCGTCAAGGAAGACCTCTTATCATGTACTGATAAAGTTAGAGAATTCAATGGGGTGTGTGTTGGGGCAACATGACGAGTCTGGTCGAAAAGAGCATGCAATATACTACCTTAGCAAAAGTTTACCGATCGTGAAACAAGATACCACAAATGAGAAAACTTGCAACGCTTTGGCTTGGGCTTCTCACGACTAAGAAGATATGTTGACTCACACTACCTTGTTGATTTCAAGATGGATCCGATAAAATACATATTTGAGAAACCAGCTCTCCTGAAGAATAGCAAGATGGCAAATGATCTTGACCGAATATGACATCCAAGACACTTCGTAAAGCGTCAAAGGAAGTGTGGTAGCCGATCATTTGGCTCATCGTAGATGACTATCACCTACGCCTCAATTTCCAGATGAAGATGTTCTACTAGTTACATTATGAAGAACCAGCCCTGATTTAAGGACCCGAACAAGGATCCCGATGGACCATGGTCTTGATGGAGCCTCAAACGACTCTAAGAATGGCATTGGCGCCATCATTACATCCCCACAGCGACATACGCCTTTCACCACCAGATTATGTTTCAGCTTGCACTAACAACATGGCCGAGTACGGCATCATGGGTCTTAAAGTCTTATTGACTTAAGAATCAAGTTCTTACAAGTGTATGGAGACTCACTTTAGTGATCACCGATAAAGGCGAGGGATACGAAGCATCCGAATCTCATTCAGATCGAGAGCATGTTCTCGAGTTTGATCCCCTACCAAGAGATTACTTTTGATCATATTCCACGAGAAGAGAATCGCTATCGACGCTAGCTACTATGTCATCTATGTTCAAGGTCGATGGGACAACGAGGCCCCTGATCATCATTGAGAAGTTTGACGAACCAAAGATATTGTTGTGAGCTTGATACAAAAGGGAAACCTTGGTACTACTACGTGAAGAGGTATCTTGAGACTCGTGGAATATCTCCGCAGGGCATCCGTTAATGATAAGAAGTTCAGGAGATTCGCCCAAATTCTTCCTTAGCAACGACATCTTATACAAACGCAACCACGACTTGTGTTTATCTACTGTAGACCGTAGAAACAAAGAATGCGATCATGGAAGATTTACACGAAGGCGCATTGGTACCCACTCCAAAGGGACATACGATGGCTAAGAAGATTTTGAGAACAGTTACTATTGGTCCACCATGGAAGTCGATTGTCACCGCTACGCCGATCTTGTCACAAATGCCGATTACATATAAAATGCACATACCGCCAAGACTCCAACGCTTAACTTCTCCTGGCTTTTGCAATGTGGGGCATTGACATGATTGGGAAATCAAGCCCACCGCTTCCAATCTGACATCCGCTCATCCTCGTGGCAATTGATTACTTTACCAAGTGGGTAAGCACTGTTTCGCATCTGTTACCAAGAACGTTCAGGCTCGATTCATCAAGCATAATCTTATCCGTCGGTATGGCACTCCCGAAAGGATTATCACAGATAACGGCTCTAATCTCAACAAGATGATCACCGAACTCGCACGCAGCTCAAGATCAAACATCACAATTTTCCATATCGGCCTAAGATGAATGGCGCTGGAAGCCGCCAACAAGAACATTAAGAAGATTATACGTAAGATGACAAAGGACCACAAAGATTGGCATGAGATGTTACCATTTGCTCTTCATGGTTATCGACTACAAAGACGAACATCCACAAGGGCAACTCCCTTCTCTCTCAGATACTATGGAAGCCGCCTTACCCATCGAGGTTCGATACCCTCAACTAGAGTCCTCCAGAGGCGAGTTAGGCGAAGACGATCGTCCGCACCGCCTTGACCGATTAATTTGATTGATGAGAAAAACGCTGGCCCATCTCGCCACAGGCGCATCTATCGTAAGCGAATGATCGAGCATTTAACAAGAAGGTCAAGCACCGAGTCTACCAAGCTCGGTGATCTAGTAGTCAAGCGCATCATTCTTCCACAAGGTGATCCCAGGGCAAATGGACTCCCACCCATGAGGGACCATTCGAGTCAAGACAAGATTTTTCCTGAGCCATGATACTTAGCACCATGGATGGTGAAGACTTCCACACCCGTGAACGCAGACATAGTCAAAAATACTACGATAAAGAGACCCGCCAGTCGACCGACCTAGGCAAAAATAAGGGCATCCTGCGAACCAAAAGAGTTCGGGCAAAAGTTAAGGATATATACAAAACATGTACACCCGAAGTCGAAAACCCGAAAAGGCGTTTGGGCAAAAAGGGTATCCTGAGACCTAAAACCCGAAGGGCGGTCTAGGCAAAAGTTAGGATTTGAGCGCATTTACTATGTCTCTTCCGATCACCTACTTCCGCATACTATCAAGATTCAAGATTCAAATGGCGAGATCAATTCACTCACTTTCTAACGATGCAAGGAGACGAGATAGTTGAAATATATGAGTACTAGCATAGTTGGAACTTAACGAGATTGTTTCCGATAGCTTTTACCTTCTTGTGTACAAACCACTTGGCCACGCCACATTTCGAATAAATACGAAGTTCCTCTCTTTACAATTTTCATCGTTGTTGTTTAAAGTCCGACGCTTGCTTTGAATGATTATACGACTTGACAATAAAAATCTCTTCGCAAACATACGAAAAGTGAACATACAAAAGTAATCGCAGGCTCCAGTGAATTAAGATGACGACAAAAGTCACCAACACAGCTTCCCATAGAGCGTGATTCGCACAAAAGGTGTCACTCACCACAAACCTCCCCACCGGAGTATATGTTAGTCCCCAGCCGTGATCCTACCAACTAAGCCGGATTACATCGCCCAAGAAGTAACATTTCATCCCCGACCGAGATATTTATCCTCAAATAACATCTCTCCCTTCCTTTTCCCCCAGCTGCAGATCCGACTCAAGACTTGGTCGATAGTGCATCGGAGGAAACTACATCTTCATCCCCCACCCAAAGATTACAACGGTTCCCGACTCTTCCAACCCTGGCCTCCTAAGAACTATCAAATGCTCTCCAAATGAGATCTACACTGTAATCCCCCACGATCGCCTCCCGCACTCTCCTCGCTAGGGTCTATATATGAGATCTCCAACAAAGAGCCTCTCAAATCTCTACCTTCCTCAACAATATCTAGGCCCAAGACTTGGTCGATAGTGCATCTGAGGAATCCAGGTATCTTTCTTCCTTCAAAAGGTGGATCTCACCTACTCAATTCCCCAAGCAGGAGTCGAATCCTCAAACAGTAACATCCGCATCTTCTTCAAGATGGATATGTTTTGAAATACCACAACAATGTATCATTCATACATTTCATAAAGTCATAATTCATGCATACGCCATTCATATACACCGTCATGCATCATACTTTGCATAAACTAACAAATATTCTATCAAAGTTTCTCTTGTTTTCTCCAAGATGTAATACCACTCGACGCAGACAGTCCAGATTAAGCCCCAATCGACGGAAAACTATCTGAAAGACCGCCTGGTTGTCCTTCGACGATCGGGTCCAGATTGCCCCGAATCGACGGAAAACTATCCGAAAGATCGCCTCCGATTATCCTCCAATAACAAAGTATGGATCATACCCGATGCACAATAGGAAGATGTCCTATTTTGCCAACTACAACCTCCCTCGTAGTAATCAGACGAAGATTTATTCTCGATTCCTTATTATCACGCCGACTACAGTAGTCTAGCGACGACCCGCTTGCTTGGATGGCATCTTAAGCCCATCTCCGATTATTTGTCAACAAGGTCACTTTCGTAATGCTGCATATATGGTTAAAAATCAATACAAACCACTAACTTCATTCAAAGAAAATGAACACGAAGTCTAACGACGACTCCCTTCTGATGGCATCTTAAGCCCATCTCCTCTCCTTCCGTAAACGCCTACAGAGCCTAGCGCACTCTCACTTTCCAGAATCCTCCTATCAATAATCTCGAGTCTAACGTACGACTCATTCCCCAGCTTCTCCAAATGGCATCCGAAGCCCATTCCCGCATCATCACCAACCATGAGTGCAAATTTTCGTGTATTGAGTGTTCAATCATCTTCTACCTCCAGTCACGAAGACAAGCGTGTCAATCTAACCTCCAAGAAGATTGAACAGGGCAGCTGTCATACCCCAAAATTTTCCTCCATCCACTCAAGAGATTTCATACATCTATACTCAAAGATTCCTCAAGAGTTGATCAAACTCTCTCCTAGACAATCAACCCAAACTAGGGTTTGGTATCTCTCAGTCAAGATGGACTTCCAATATCTCCAATGGTCTTCATGCCTCCTCATATGTTTCAAATATTCTCCATGTCAAGTTTCAAGCCTCACAAGTCAAGTTTCGCATAATTGCTCGATGGTTGAAAATCACCAGATTGACAAAAAGTCAATCGTGGTCAACATACAACAAACTTCATAATTTTTGTCAACATCCTCATTTTGAAGTTACATTCATCATTTGATCAAGGGTTGATCATGATTCATCAAGAAAACTCAAGATTTGCTCAAAAGTCCAACTTTCTAAATTAGGGTTTCTAGGTGAAAAGTCAATCAACTTTGACCGATCATAACTTTCTCATACTTTCTCGTAAATTTTCCACCACCTCTTGTTTTGAAGGAAATTCAATCTCTACAACTTCATGTCTCACAAGAATGTCCAAAAATGCTTCATTTGAGAGGTATAGCTCAAAACATTAGTGTCATTTTCAAAGTCAACAAAAGTCAACTTTTGTTTTGAAGATATATTGAGAATGGTAACTACAATTGAGATAAGACCAAAAGGTTGGTTAGAGGACTCTTAGAGCTTTCCAAAAGTCCAAGAACACTCAAAATGTGAAAATTGAGCAAGATGCACCATTCACAAGTTGGGTAATTTTGAAGGAATGCACAAAGAGAGATACTTAAAATCAAATTTTTGCAAATGGGCTTGCTTTTTCTTCATCCAAACTTATTCCTCATACAATTAGGAATATCCAAGCCCAATGCCACGAATTTTTGATTTATTTTTCTATTTAATTTGGAATTTATTCATTTAAATGCAAATTAAATTTAAAAATAAAGTATAAAATCAAAATTAATTGAAAGATTGATTTTTATTCTTTCCTTGAGACTCAAGTAACTCACAAAGGCCAGCAATTTTCGAAAATTGATCAATATGGCAAGATTGGATTGAAATTAATCAAATTTAAAAATTTGATTTTGTACAAAATCAATTTTGATTTACATTGAATGTTGATTGATTCTTTCCAAAACCATGCCAAATTCATCCAAGATAAATGTGTGATGCATACCTATCAAGAGAGGACGTAAAATTTCCTAGAAACCCTATTCCAAAGCTCAAAAACCGTGACCTTCAAGCTATTGGCAATCACACTTCCAAATTTTCAATCAATTTTGAGGTGTCCAACACATTCCTTGACATCTCCAATCGAATCGACCTTTACTTTGCCAAAATCATCAAGAATCGTGAAACCGAATTTGGCTTGTTCTTGAATTTTCAAAAATCGATTTTCATCATTCATGCATTATTAACTTGTTTTGATTGTTTGTTCATGTTTAGAATCAAGTATGCAAGCTATCGGACGGTTTAATGCGCTTTGAGTGCCTCGGATCGAGTTATGCCATTGCTAGGGTTTCGAGATCGATTTAGGGTTTCATGAAACAGAAAAATTGGACTATAAGACCTATACTAACGCTGCTCGTGATGATCCCGTGAATCGAACCATGCCTTTAGAATTTATTTATATTATGTGTGCTGGATTTTTGATTTTGCTGTGGACCTTAGCCGAACAATGGCCGACGCTAGCTTCAAATATTTGAATCGGGACGATGAAGCCACATGGGACGAGGAGACCAGGAGGCGACACTTGTCTTTGTTTTACTTGATCCGGCCAAACAAGAGAACACGTTAGCTCAGCTTGGTCAAGGCAAGGGAACTCAAAGTTTGAAAGCAAGGTCCCAGCTCAACTCCGCAAGACCTATATTTTTTTCTTCTTTACAAAACTCATATTTTTCCTATTTTCATATATTTTAATATTTTGCATTATTTTTAATTCTTTTCATATTTTTATTTATGCATTAAAAAATTGTCAAAAATTATTTTCCTTTCACATTTGTTTTCTGAAAATCTTTATTTAATTTAATAAATTAAAAAATACAATTTTGCATGCATATTTATTTTTGTTCATAATTTTGCATTTAAATCATTTTGAATTCATTTTGAATTATTAAATTGCATCCAAAAAATCCCAAAAATTTATTTTAGCATATTTATATTATTTCCAGCATGTAATAATTTTCTCATATAAAAATTTTCATTTTTCTAACATTTTTTCTCTTATTCGATTCATCTCGCATTTTCCGATTTTCGCTCTTTTTGTGTTGATCCGATTCGACATTCTTGCTTTATCATTTTATTTTTTCAATAAAGTAATGATATGGGATGTAATAGTTTAAAATTAGGTCTTTATTTTCCGTGATTTTAAATTATGTATCCGCCCAAAGCCTTGTAATAGCGTAGGATTTACCTTTCCGCATCTTTACATTCCGCATTTTACTTTCCGCACCCTATCAATTGCTAGTAACTAGGCGTATGGCAAGATAATAATGAACTTAGCCCACTAATTTTCAAGATAAAATATCTCGAAATCAACACACTTCTTTCACACATGCACCCTTAGGGTAATTCTCTCGTTGCCTTTGCGAATCACAAATGGTCATGTCCTCGAACGTAGAGGTATCCTAGCACCGCTGCTCACAAACAAATCATCATAGTCCCTTCGATACAAAGATCATAAGACCCACGACGCCGCCTCCGAATACATGATCTTGACCCCGATTGTCGCCACTAAAAATGATGATAGTCCTTCGAATGTGCTAGATACTTCCTACAAGTTGCCTTCAATGACCATCCGATGCCCTTCGAATGTCCCGCTTACATCCAATGAATGGAGTTACCTACCAACCAATGGTATGGCTAACGCTATTCTAAAGGAACGAGAAGTACGAAATGACCAATTCCGAGTGGGTAATAAGTCTTTTAGTTGCTTGCTCTAAACCAAATGCTATTCACACCACACACTCTTTTCAAAGTTCAAACTCTTTTCAAAACGAAACATTTCCAAACACTTTGTATACACTCCTACATGAGTCATTACAAAGTCAAAGAGAAATGCCTTTTCAAAACATTTTGTCAAACACACGAAAGCAATTTTAAAAGTGATCTAGAGCAACTAAGAGCCTGAGAATAAATCATGGATGGAAGGGTGCTAATACCTTCCTTTTCATAACCTTTCTCCCTGTACTTTAATCTAAACGAAGGTCTTTTTCTCGTACTTTTACCTTCTCTTAATTGATAAAAATAAAAGTCGGTGGCGACTCTTGCTATCCGCACATTTGCGATACAAAATCACTAAAAGTCAGCTTCACCAGACATACACTTACGATGAAAGATTTCAAACTTTTCAAAATGTATGTGATGAAATAGATTAGATACATTTTTCATTAAGATGACATTTGTCTCGTGTCTCTTACTAACTTCCGCTTGCTTCCACTAGCATAAGTGGGAACTAGGATTGCTCGACTTCTCAACATCCTTTGAGAATACGAGGCACAAGGTCTCATCCTTGGCGAGCAAATTTTTCTCCCTCAAACCAAACAAACCATAGATCCTTTTAGATCCGAGCTACAAATGCCTGATTCCCATTAGATATGCAGAAGATCCAAAGATCTTATGAGCACAATAATAACAAAACCTAGGATCCCACATAATCTATCCTTCTTAAAATCCAAAGGAGAAACTTTCCCAATCATAGAAATAGCAATTTAAAATACACAAACATATCAAACGTATTCATATATAAAGCTATGGATAACCACATATATATTTAGGGTGCTCCATCTATTCCCTTTATATAACAAACCCCTGTCTGAATCTCCCAAATGCGTTACATCTAGTTTGCTAGTCGAATGCATATCATAATCAATTGAGGGTATTAATGACTTTCCCTTTTCATAATCATAATTTCTTGTGTTGAAAATAATAAAGCTTGATGCTCGCGGCATCTTTATAAACAAATCAAAAGAGTAAATCGTTTTGAGCCAGAGAATCCGAATTTAGATTCGATTCCCTAGCCACTTTTAACGCGAATGCTTCCTCCGTAACGTCCCATAATGACTCCATGCTCCCATTACTCCTCCAATTTGTAACGCCCTGCCTATCCGAGCATATATCCCTGACGGATGACCAAGTCCCAACCCGGACTCTAGTCTCCTGCTCCATCCGAGATCTATCCCGTGTCAAGAACCCTTGTCCAACCACGATCTCGACCGAGTATTTATGCATGATCAACACTTCAACCTTAATTAGAAATTAAGGAAGATGCATTTTGTTTAGATGTGCTATCCAATAACCCTAAGACCTTTATTTATACAAATGGTGATTCATTATATACCACACATAAGTGTTTGCAATCAGACCCTCCAAAAGTGTCAAGAAAATCCTAACCATTGAAAAAGCCTAATATTTAAACATACTAGAAATTTCATTATGAATGAAATTTCGGTATTGAAAATTAAAATTTCCGGTTTACCAAAACTTGGGTTTCTGGTATACCAAAATTTTCAAAATCACTTATGAAAATTTCGTTGTACTAGATATTACGTAATTTTGGCTATATCGGATTTTTAAATAACTTCCAAAAATTTGGATGTATTGGAAATTTAGTTTGGAAATTCCTTTGTATTGTATCGTGGATAAAGTTGGAAAAAAAAACTAGGTGCCGATTGAATTGGGGGATGGTAAGAAAAATTTCTAAGTAAGCACAATGCACTAGACCCAATTGCTTAACAAGGCGATCTTGAATGAAATTGTTTGTGCTACCACCATTTATTAGCACCGAAACTTTTGTTTGCTTATGCACCCCATCGCATTTAATGTTTATGGAAGTTGATGACCCAAGGAAGCATGATAGCTTATTTGAGATCATCTAGTGGTCCAAATTTTGGGTAAGATGTAGTTGGTGCTAAGCGTAAGTTTCGTAGCTAGGTGTTGGTTGTTTAATTGGTTCAAGTTCAACAATAAGAAGGTGAAAACGGTGTTGGCAACGTGTCCGTGTGGTATTTCTCATCGAGTTGTAAGAGTTTGTCGCCACACGAACTTGCAACCAAAGCAGTGACAATCGCCTAATTAGGGTGGATGATTTAGTGAAAAGGGTGAGAGGGTTGGAGGTTAAGGTAGGTTGCGTTGTTATTGGTGATGTTGGCGAAAGAATTATTGGGGTTGAATGATTTAGTTGGGGAAGAGAGAATATCGAGTTATCTGGAGGAGGTCATACTCAATGAAAGCACCAATGTCACTAAGCGCATAAACGGAAAAGTGAAGAATAAAAAGCTAAAACGATAGTTAACTTGAAGCTAAAGGCTACAATATTCTAACATATACTCATAATTCATTCGCTTGCATTTATTGAACATTGATCGTCCTTAAATAGCCAATTGATACATAGCATATTCCTAATAGATAAGAATGACAATTGTTACATTAGTACTATGATAATTATCATGGAAATGTTCTAGATTATTTATTTCACAAGCAAGCATACCATATACATTTCATAGGGGTTGTGGCATAGTGTTTCAAGTACTTAGATTGCACCTTATTTCGCTTAGGCCTTCATTGAGGAATGACATCGCAAACTCATCAATCTCTTGGCCCATATCATCATTAGATGATAAAGAAAATGTGTAACATATAAGGTGTGAGACACAATATTAGATGATAAATAATTGGTATTGTTGATGCACAAAGACAAAGAGAAGGATCGATGGAATAAATGAGAAAAGTATGAAAATAAGGATTACGTTTATTAATGAAATAAGAGGCATATTTATACAAAAACCCAAAAATAAATATTCTCATAAACCTAATTAAAACCAAATCTTGGTGATCAAGTTAAACGATACTAACAAGAAACTAACAAATACTAAAGTACCCTTAAACCTAAAATTTAATAATTACAATAACGCCTTAGAAGTTCAACAACTTCTAACAACATCGAATATCATCTTCTCGGATAGCTGTAACCTCAACTTCCGGACACGCTTAAACCTCAACTGACAACGCTAACTCAACTTCTAGACATGAATTATTCTCAACACCATCCCTTAATTCATGTCCATTAAAATCGACAACACCAATTTCATTCATCAAATGAAGAAATTGGTCTATTTTGATAGCCTTTGTCGAACATCTGCCACCGCTTCTGCGTGTAGAACTCTAACACTCTTTTGTACTTGACTTTCGAGAAAATGATACTTTGTCTCAATATGCTTGCTTCTTCCATGCAACACTGGATTCTTGGCAAGGTTGATTGCAGACTTGTTATCGATCAACAACTTCAAAGGTTTCTCTATCACAATCTTCAAATCCTCTAGAAGATTCAAAAGCCAAACAATTGACATGCAGCTACAAAGCCTCGAATGTACTCACTTCACATGTTGACAGAGCTACAACATGTTGTTTCTTGAACCCAAGAAATAGACCTCCAGAACTTGAACAAGTCGCCAGAGGTACTTCTTCTGTCAACTCTATCTCCACACCAGTCAGAATCAGAATAGCCCACTAGTTTTGATTCTGACTTCCTTTTAGAGGGAAATAGCACTCCATATTTCAGAGTCCCCTTTATATACCTCGTAATCCCGACAAGATCTTGGTAATTGGACCACTTTGGATTACTCATAACCGCTAACCATTCCAACTACATAGCAAATGTCGTCCGGTATTGCACAAATACCTAAGAGAACCAACCAATTGCTTCAAGGTTGTAGCACCCACGTAATCACCATCGAGTCGATTCCAATTTATGATTGGTTTCGATGGTATCATAGCAACCGACACTTCAGAACTTAAATCTCTTCGTAAGCTCAAGTTCATACTTCAATTGATGCAAATGATACCCTCCTTTGAGTACGAACCTCCACCCTAGAAAATATACCATATTTCCTAGATTTGTCATCTCAAATTCATTCATCGGCACTTTCTTGAACTTGGATATATCTTCTAGACAACTCCCCGAAGAAATATGTCATCAACATAAAGATACACTAGAATCATATTGCTCCAGAGTGTTTCACATATACGCCATACTCCATCTCATATTTCTCAACCCTTGCTCGGAAAACGAATCAATCTCGATTCCAAGCCTGTGCTTGCTTTAATCCATACGAGCTTTGTGTAACTTATACACCATCCCTTCCCAATTTTTTCACGGCCAAGAGGTTGATGATGATACCTCCTCTTGTAATGGACTCTTCAAATGCTGACTTCACATCCAAATGCATCGGCCAACTGCTCGCAGCTAAAGCAATCACCAATCTAATTGTCTCATTCCTACCTACAAGAGCAAACACCTCAAAATAGTCTAGTCCAAGTTTCAAGAAAACCTCCGCCACTAGCCTAGCCTCAGGCTTGCCAACCGATCCATCCGCTTAAACTTCGCCTTGAAAACCCATATGACATCGATGGATTTCTTCTTCTTGGAAGTTCACAACTCCCAAGTTTTGTTTCTCTTTATAGCCTCAAGTTCTTCTTTCATGGCATCAAGCCGGACACTTTCAAATGACCAACACTTTGCCTATCTCCACCACTTCTAAAGGAACAATTTCCTTCAACTTTATTGGACATCACATACCCCAATTTTTGACCTAAGATACCACCTTACATTTGCATCATCGCATCATTAATAGTTTCGCAATGAATAGATCGCGTGGCTTCTAGAAGTCAAAATTAGGGTTTCTTCAAAATTTCATCTGTTCAAGATATGATCAATTAGGGTTTGAGTTTCCACTCACCTCAATTGATCTATCTTAATCAATTATCAACATTTGATCTTGATTCCCAACTTTTCTCATGATCTACCATGAATCCACCAATTAGGGTTTTGATCAAGATAGTGAATCATTGACTTTCTATTCAATGAATGACCTATTTGCTTGAAGATTGATCTTAACATCTTCAATCCAAAATCTTGACCTAATTTCTTGATTCAAAACATTGCAAAATCCATGTTTCTTCATCAGACAAATTCTGAACCATCTAATGAAAATTCATCTGTTCAAAAAAGTCAAACTTTGACTTTTGGTCAACTTTTTCAAGACTAAACTTTTTCAATCATAAAAACATTTCAAATAATCCATCATGATCATAAAAAATCAAGAAATGTGAAAAAGTCAACAAAAAATCAAGATTTGAATTTTTTCTAACACTTAGAAAAATTTTCAAGTGTTAAGAAACATGGTTTTTCCTCACTTTCTAGGCCATTTTTCACCTAGATCCATTTGGATTCAGAAAAAACCCAAAACATGAAAGTTTTAGCCCTTGTTACAAGCTTTCCAAAAAGTCAAAGAACTTGCAAAAACACTTTGTCTAGCTATGCTTTTGATTTTGAAACATAGAGCTCCAAAACCATGGAATTTTAAGATCATGCTTCAAAATTATAAGTCACTTTTCATAAATCTCCCTTCTAGAAGCCTTGTCATCAGCTAGGATAGATTATAATTGATAAATATCAGTTTTGCATGATTGAGAAGAGGATTGAATCAAAGAGAAATTTCTAATCATGGTTAGAAAGTAACTTTGCATTAAATGCAAAAGATTTATTCTTACCACTTAAGCAAGTTGCAAAGCTCTCTCAATGATAGCCATGCCTTGTCATTCAAATTTCTTGGCCTATAAATAGAGGTCATTTCTTCAAATTCAAACTACACAAAAGCTATCATAATCAAGATTTCCTTCTTTCTTTCTTAAACTCCAAGTTTCAAAGTTCAAAGAGGGAAAATTTTGCAATCTTCAAACCTTGCAAAATCTGAGCAAACTTAAGTTTCTAACATGTTCTAAACATCATTTAGAAGTAGTTTAAAACTTAAAACCATCAAGAAACAAGCTAAGAGACAGTTTTCTACATAAAACTCCATTTGTGCAAGCTTTGAGCCAAAACTGCCAAACCAGAAAACTACTTGTGCTAGCCTTGATTTATCACTTCAAATACCTTCCATACACTTCATATGAGTGATCCAAGTACTCATCATCGACCAGAACATCTCCAAAATCAAATTCAAACTCACTCTAAGTGGCTGCGTTGGACTTGGGTGGAACGATCCACCATTTCAAAACAAGCTTAGCATTCAAACACCTTCAAAAGGTCCGAAGCTATAGCAATCATCAAAACACAATGGAAACACTCTAAGCAAGGATTCGATCGCTTATAAGAGGTAAGTTGTTCAACTTTGAACTCTTTGATTTCGAATTACAGCTCAAAATTGCCATGCCATCTTGTTTCGCACTCATACCGATCATTAACCCTCAATCAATTTCTTAAATCCATAGCCATACACGATTTCATGATCAATTATTAAAACTAGGGTTCTTCATGTTCTTGCGAAAATTAATAGTTCTACACTTAAAATAAATGAAATTAATCATCACCATCATGTTCCCGGTAAAAATCGAGCAACTTTGATGTTTACATCTTCAATTTCATTGAGATGAAGAAGTTACAAAATCCAAGCTTGAGGAAGAAGATGATGAACATTGCGCTATTTTTCGTAAAATTCAAATAATTCGTTTATAATATAATAACATGGAAGAGAATAAATAAACGGATGTATAGCCACCCCAAAGGTAGTCAAGATTTTTCATGTCCTGCCATGCCATAGGTCCACAATCAATCCCCCGAACCTTTTTAATAAAGGAAATACAAGCTTCAAGCTTGTTCTTCGAAGTCCTTTCCGAGGCTCACCTCCGAGTGCTTGCTTCCACCCTGAAGCTCTTCATTTCCACTCTATCCAAATACTCTAGTACTTCTACCTCTAGAAGCCC
This sequence comes from Vicia sativa, assembly GCA_021764765.1. Lineage (NCBI taxonomy): Eukaryota > Viridiplantae > Streptophyta > Magnoliopsida > Fabales > Fabaceae > Vicia > Vicia sativa. The sequence goes on from CM038793.1 coordinate 228,696,772, forward strand.
TAGCAAACACGCCACGTGTCGCCAAGCAACACGCCCGTGTTGCTAAGAAACACGCCCGTAAGCTCCTTTCACACGCCTTAAGCTAATCAACCCTTCGTAAGTCCAACTTCGGACTTTTTCCAAACTCTTTTTTCTTCAAAACTCCTTCTAAGCAAGGTAATTAAATGACAAGTCAAACAAATGGCTCAATGGAAAATCTTCATTTCTAAGCCAAATGTCCAAGGTTTAAATCTCCTTAGGACAAAAAAAAACTCTTTTTTTTCCTCTCTTAAGTTTCTAGCAAACTTAAAACATTTTCAAAAACTAATCAAAATTCTCATTTTGAGATGATTTTTGCACACTTGTCATTTAATATACCTATTTTATGATTATGCCAAAAATCCTCAAATATTTTCTTTTCATTATATTTTATTAAAGTAAAAAATGAAGCATTTTAAGTATTTCTAAATACTTTTCAAAAATGTTTTCTTTCCAACTTTCAAACGTAAAACTTTTTTCAAAACTTCTTGTGAATATATTTCACTTTTCAAAATCATTTTCAAAACCTTTTCAAAAACTTTTCAACAAACTTACACACCTTTTCCATGATCGACTGATTTAAAGATAAACCGAACCGTTTTTCTTCGAATTTCTTAATTGATCATGGGCCTCCCTCACGGTGTAAGTCCCAAACCTTTATGTACATATTAATTTCCTTGTACATACTCAAATCATCTTTGTAAATATTCAAGCATAAACAAACTTCTTTCGTTTGTTTTCATTTGCTTGTTTATACACCAATTCCATTGGTATTAAGAGAAACATTATTCCCGGTGAAACTACTCTTAAAACCAATGGGCCTCCCTCACGGTGTAAGTCTCAACCCTCCTATGTACATATTCATTTCCTTGTACATAAACAGCCATTCGTGTACATATTCATTCCCTTGTACACATCCAAAACTTTGTATATATTCAAGTTACACTTGCTTTAAATGCTCGTTTTATACACTTGTTTATATATTTCCTTCAGAACTCTTATGAATACACATCACACATTCGCTTATATAACTGCTCAATTATAACATAACAATTAGCCTAACAAATAGGTTCCCCTTTAGCCTCCTCTTAGGCTTCGTATAAGATAACTCATTCATCTGAGTTAGCCTCCTCTTAGGCTTCGTATAAGATAACTCATTTATTGAGTTTAGCCTCCGCTAGGCTTCATATAAGACAACACCCCTCACCGAGTCACCTCCTCTTGGGCTTCGCTCAAAAGAAGTCCTCGCGAGTTTAGCCTTCACATGGGCATCAAACAAGAAAGAGACCGAAATCTCTTAACAATCTCCTATTGGGCTTCCAATACAAAGAATCACCCGCTAGGATAGAACCCGAGAGGATGATTTACCTTAAATCACTCTTGAATCCTAAGAGGATGGTTTCTTGAAACCACTCGAATGCATTCTCTTGGGCTCACAATACAAGGACCCTCGGAATGCCTCCTCTTGGGCTTACAATACAAGGACCCATGGGCTTCTTAAAAGCATTCCCCTAATCCAGTCAATTTCTCCTAAGAGATTTAGACATTTATCATCTCTATGGAAGAAGTATCTCATCTATCACATCACATACAATCAAACTCTTTTCAAACACTTTTCAAACAAAAACATCTTTTAATCTGTAAGTGGTAACGCTTGTACACTCAAGCAAAACACCCAATACTTACAATTAAAGATTCATCATCTTTCTTAACTTGTAAGAGGTAACGCTTGTACACTCAAGCAAAACACCTATAACTTACGATGAAAGATTTAATCAATCAATCAACCCTTCAAAATGTATGTGATGAAATATATTAGATACATTTTTCATTAAGATGACATTCGTCTTTGTCTCTTAATAACATCCCGTTGCTTCCACTAGCATAAGTGGGAACTACGATTGCTCCGACTTTCTCAACATCCTTTGAGAATACGAGGCACAAGGTCTCATCCTTGGCGAGCAAAACTTATTTCTCCCTCAAACCAAACTGTCATACCCCAATTTTTGACCTAATATACCACCTTACATTTGCACCATTGCATCACTAATGCTGCACAACATTAATCGGTGTAGCATCACAGTGTCAAAATTAGGGTTTCATCAGATTTTCATCTGATTCAAGAAGCAACCAATTAGGGTTTGAGTTTTACTCACCTCATTTGATCTATCTTGATCAAATCATCAACCTCTGATCATCAGATATCCATCTTTTCTCACTGATCAATCGAGGATCGACCAATTAGGGTTTTGGTCGAGCATGAGTATTCTCTGACTTTTTGAACAATAAATGACTTTTTTGGCTAGAGATTGGTCATTATATCTTAGATACAACATCTTGACCTAATTTCTGGATTCAAAACATTACAGAAGTTCACAAAATTCATCACCAATCTCAAACATCCGATGAAAATTCATCAGACTAAAAGTCAAACTTTGACTTTTGGTCAAATTTTCAAAACAAAACTTTTCCATCATCAAAATACTTCAAATGATCCATCATGATCATAAAAAATCAAAGAATTTGGAAAAGTCAACAAAAAGTCAAAAGTTCCAACACTTAGAAAAATTTCTAAGTGTTAAAATTTTGTATTTTTTCCAAACTTCATGGCATTTTTTCACATAGTTCCACTTTGATTTGGAAAAAAACTCAAAACATGAAAGTTGTAGCTCTTGAAACAAGCTTTCCAAAATGTCCAAGAACTCTCAAATCCATGGAGTCTAGATATACTTTTGAAATTGAAACATAAGGCTCCATGAACATGATTTTCAAAGTTCAAAACTTCAAATTATAGGTCATTTTGTGATTTCTTCATCTAGAAGAAATGCCACCTTGCCAAATGGAGTTTAGAGTTGATAAATATCAGCTAGAGATAATTGATAAGAGATAAGATCAAATTGAGATTTTTACACATGGTTAAAAAAGGAAGCTTCTTTTTCCTTTTGCAAAAGTCTTTCTTGCCCTTTAAGGCAACTTTGAATTACAAATGCCATGTCCTTGTGCCTAATTTTTCAGAACTTTTGACCTATAAATAGAGGTCATGTTGGTCATTCCAACACACACCAAAGCAATGCAAGTTCATGCTTTCCTTCCACTTTCTCCAATTTCTTGAATTATAGTTCAAAGTGAGGATAACTTGCAATTTTGAAATTTAGTGAAAACTATGATGAACTTTGGTGTCAAACACATTTCATAATCAATATCAAACTTGTCTAAAACATAAAAGCAACATGAACTAAGCCAGAAACCAGAAATTACATGCCATGGTCATTATGCTTGCAAACCGCTTTAGGATTCAATTTTGGTTAGCTTGATTAACTTGTGTTCCAAGCATCCAAACATCATCCATGAACATCATATGAATGATCCAAATCATCAGCAACTAACTGTAACAACTTTAACATCGAAATCGAGCTTCCATTTACAGTTGATGCAGGTGGACTTGGCTGGAGAGTTCCAGGGTGATTCGAAGCAAGCAGGGTGATCATACACCTTCCCTAACATCCATCAAGCTCAAACAATCATCAAATCCGTTCTGGAAACACTCCAACATCATCTTCAATCTCAGCTTGAACAGGTGAGAACTCAAACTTCAATCTCATGATTCTTTGCACTTAAACGAAAAAACTCTTGGCCATTTGTTTTCTGCACCTATCACGATCCTTAACCCTCAAACAATTTGAAAAATCATCAACTACACATCATTTCAATTAGAAATTACTTCTAGGGTTCTTCGTGATTTCCAAATTCAATCGTGTTAGACCAAAATAAATGCAATTAACAACCATCATCATATTCCTTGTTAAAAATCGAGCAACTTTCATGTTTACAACTTCCAATTTCATCAAGAAACGAGCAAGTTACAAAACTGAATCAAAGATGAAGAACAGGCATTCGCTGTTCTTGAGTTTTTAAATTCAAATTTTCCAATATTATATTAACACGTGTTTTTGTTTCAATAAACGAATGAACGCTTGTCCCAGCGGTTGCCAGCACGCTCGTAGTACTTTCTGCCACGTAACCACCCCAATGGTCATGGGTTCAAACCTCCCATGGACCATTTTTTTCAAAGTTTTTCATATTTTCTTAACTTTTCTTACAAACTTCAACATTTTTTTAACCAATCAAAACTCCTCATTTTGAGGTGATTTTTTGTACACTTGTCAATAAATGTATCTATTTTATGATAGTGCAAAAATTTTCAGAAAAAACTTTCATCTGATTATGTTTTAATCGAGCCGAAAATGACACTTCGAGCACTTTTCAAAACCACCTTTAAAGGTGAATTTTTCAAACTTTCGAATTTCGATTCTTTTCAAAACTTCTCATGAATAAACTTCACATTTCAAAACACTTTTTAAATCATTTTTTCAAAACTTTTCATCAAACTTACATCATTTTTACCATGATCGATCCGATTTAAACGATAAAACCGAATTCGTTTTCTCTCGAATTTCTCAATCGATCATGGGCCTCCCTCACGGTGTAAGTCCCATAACATTCTTTTATGTACATAATATTTCTTTGTACATATCAAACTTTCTTCAAATACATACAAATTTTTATCTGTACATAATACAAATACTTTTTTATACTCAAGTACAGACAAACTTTGATCGTTTGTTTTCACCTCACTTGTGTATACACAAACAAAACATTCTTTTATGTACATACATATTTTCCTTGTACATATCAAAATTCATTTTATATTCATACCAATATTTATCTGTACATAATATGATATTTTTACTCAAACACGATAAACTTCGATCGCTTGTTTTCCGCTTCGCAGATATACACCGAATACCATTGATATTGAAAGGAGCATTATTCCTCGTGAAACTGCTTTCAAACCAATGGGCCACCCTTATGGTGTAAGTCCCAACCCTCTTATGTACATCCATCTTCTCTCAGACATAAATACTGTCCTGTACATACTTACTTTGTACACAATTACTTGTAAATAATTGTTACGATCGCTTTTAAACGCTCGTTTACGTACACTTGTTTATATTTCATAAACCCTTGAATACATATCACACACACACACTCACTTGTTTATACAACTGTCTAGTTATAACATAACAACTAGTCTAACCAATAGGTTCCCAGCTTAGCCTCCTCTTGGGCTTGATACAAGATAATTCATCCCCATGAGTTTAGCCTCCTCGGGCTTTGTACAAGGTAAATCATTTCATCTTAGTTTAGCCTCGCTTAGGCTTCATATAAGACACACTTGAGTTAGCCTCCTCTTGGGCTTCGCTCAAAGAACTCCTCATTGAGTTTAGCCTTGGGCATCATACAATGAAAGAGACCATAAAATCTCTTAACACCTCCTATTGGGCTTCCAATACAAAGAATCACCCCGCTAGATAGAACCCAGAGTATAATTTCCGTGAAATTGCTCTTAATTCCAAAAGGATGGTTTCCTGAAATCCCTTTTAAAGCCAAAGCCAGCCATACCCTATAGCTTCCTCTTGAGCTTCATACAAGGACCCTCGATGACCTCTAATGCCTCCTCTGGGCTTACAATACAAGGACCCATGGGCTTCTTAAAAGCATCCCTAAATCCAAATCAATTTCTCCTAGATTTAGACGCTTATCATCTCTATGGAAGAAGTATCTTATCTATCACATCACATACAACAAAACTTTTCAAACTTTTCAAACTCTTTTCAAACAAAACATCTCTTAATTGTAAGTGGTAACGCTTGTACACTCAAGCAAAACACCCAATGCTTACAATTAAAAGATTCACTCATCTTTTTAAAACATCTTTCTTAAACATGTAAGTGGTAACGCTTGTACACTCAAGCAAAACACCGATAACTTACTTACTAAAGATTTTAATCAATCAAACCTTTTCAAAATGTATGTGATGAAATAGATTAGATACATTTTCATTAAGATGACATTTGTCTGCCTCTTACTAACATCCCGCTGCTTTCCACTAGCATAAGTGGGAACTACGATTGCTCCGACTTTCTCAACATCCTTTTGAGAATACGAGGCACAAGGTCTCATCCTGCCGAGCAAATTTCTTTCTCTCGCACCAAACAAACCATAGATCCCTTTAGATCCGAGCTGCAAATGCTCGATTCCCACTAGATGTATGCGTAAGAGCCACGATCTTTAGCATAATAATAACAAACACTATGATCCCAACTAATCTATCCTTCTTAAAATCCCAAAGGAGAAACTTTCCCAATCATAGAAATAGCAATTAAAACACGTAAACATATCAAACATATTCATATATAAAGCTATAGATAACTATATATATATAGGGTGCTCCATCTATTCCCTTTATATAACAAACCCCTTACTCGTAATCTCCCAATGCGTATGCCTAGTTTGCGCTTAGTCACACATATCAAATCAATTAAGGTATTAACATTTTCCCTTTTCATAATCATTAAATCATCTTTCTTGTGTTGAAAATAATAAAGCTTGATGCTCATGCATCTTTATAAACAAATCAAAAGAGTAAATCGTTTCGAGCCGAGGATCTGAATTCATATTCGGTCACGCTTTTAACGCTTAACGAAAAAATGGCGACTACTGGGAGTACCGAAAATTTGATTTTAAAAAAGTGACTCGCTCAAGAGCACCAAGCTTTTTGTTTTCAAAAAGAAAAGAAAGGGATAAGCTTTCATATTATGCATATGTCTGCTTTTTCTTTATTGTGTTTTCGCGATTTCATCTCGATGGAAAGAAATCCTAACCCTGATTTAAGAAACATTTTAAGATCTAGGTGGGGGTATTAATACGTGAGAAGTCTCAATACTTACGGGTTAATATCTCTCTGGAGGTTGTCTTGGGGTATTTGTGTTTAGCAAGTATTTGCGAAGACATTTTGCTTCAAGGGACTCATGGGTTTGGTCAGAACACATAACCCATCCCGCCATTTAGGTGTAGAGTAGATTATTTCGGCATAAGCTAGAGTAATTGTCATACGAGACTACGATCAAAGCAGTTTCTCTTGAAAAATATTATTGGACCATCGAGTATTCAACAAACCGATAATATTTCAAAGAGGAGTGTTGAGCTCAGATATCAAGAGAACTCGCTTCACGTATGAATAAGCCCTTAGAACTTAACCACGTTGATTCTTATCGTGGCCTCATGCTCGTGACTTCAACGCTGACCATGTGTATACTACTAACCATGTTTGCTGATCCATTCACGCATTCATTCATTCAAAAACTTCATTTCTCTTCCCATTTCCAAAGAATTTAGAGATTTTTTCTTTGTAAAATATTTTAGGTTAGAGTAATGGACGCCGAGGAAGATTCACCAAGAGATACGCTTTAGAATTCTCGATGTAGGAAAGTTAAAGAGTTAGCATCCTTGGTAGAAGATCCCTGATTTCATAAAACGCTATGGAACTCTTTTAACTCTTCCGAACACTAACGTTGATGAAGGACTTCTCAAAACTTTCGCTCGCTTTACGATCCGCCTATCGCTATTTCACTTTCCCGATTATCGCTGATGCCTACTTTGGAAGAGTACGCATATCCTAGGCATCTCAAGACGACAAAGTACCTTTCAATGGTTGGAAGCCATTCCTAAATCACCGATCATTGCAACGATGACTCACTTAAAGAAATTTGAGATAGACAAAACCTAACTACCAGAGGAAAACTCTTAGGACTAACTTCAAAGTTCCTAATGGAGAAGGCCCTTAAATTCTCTCGTACCGGTAGTATGGTATCCTTTGAAGCTATTTTAGCTTTACTCCTCTATGGATTGGTGTTGTTTCCCATCGTCCCAAATTTCTGATATCAACGCCATAAGGATCTTTCTCGATTGGAAATCCTGCTCCCACTCTACTTGGTGACACGACGCCTCTATTCATCATAGAAATCATCAAGGAGACGGAACTATCGTGTGTCAGGTACCTCTATTTTTCAAATGGATTGTCTCACACTTGCCTAAATCTCCTATCTTCCGCGAAAACAAAGATGAATGACATTGGTCTCAAGACTCATGTCTCTTACAAACGAAGATATCCATTGGTATACCTTAGGCACAATGAGATGGAAATCATTGAGAGTCGTGGAGAATTTGCCAACGCACTCTCCTCATCGGACAAAAGGAGGAATCAACTACAACCCATTCCTCGTAGACGTCAACTCGGATACGCAAACTCTAGTAAACCTCTTGGTTTTACAAAGAGAGTTATTTCTATCACAAAGGAGAAGATCCCCAAGGATGAAGGCTAGAATGATCGAGCTTGGCATCACATCCGAAAGAAAGAAAAAGGTAGGCAAGAATGTGTAGCCATGGAAACCTACACTTTGGGTAAAGAAAAGAGCAAAGAAATTTCAATGCCTTACGCTTATGAAGAACCCATGTTCTCAACCGCCCAAATTAACAATTTTTCTCGAAACTATGGGAGAATACCAAGAAGCTTTGGCCAAAATGAGGTTTGAAAGAGGCTTTGGAAAACAAGTTCCTTAAGACTAATCTTGAGAATGAGAAGCTCAAGAAACAAGTCAAAGATCATGAAAAGACGCTTTACTTCCGTGGATGAATGGCTCATGGAGAAAGATGAAAAGATTCGTCAAGGATAACGCAATCCGTAGATACGCCAAAGAAAGGAAAAGAAAGCTGAGGCAATGACAACCACGATCCCGCTCCCGACAAGTGGAAGAAAGTCATTAGCAAGATAAAAGCCGAGAAAGTCGAATCGAAGCTCACTATGGAAAGGAAATCGTGAAGTTGAAACTGCATCAAGCCTTTGGATCTTCATCCGACAAAGACATTTAATTAGTTCAATTTAGTTTGTAATTTTATCATTTGTGTGAGCAATGCTCCAAAAAACAATATTGTTGTAATCTTCTTTCAATAATCAATAAATGTGTGTTTTCCATCCAAATATTTGCCAGAAATATCTCTTTTTAGCATAAATTATTTGGAAATCTTTCTTTACAATCATAATCATGCATCATACTTTGCATTTAAGTCTATTGTCTAGAGTCTGATCTTTGAACAGTTTGAACAGATAGGAAAAGATCGCCAAGTTGTCGCGTCTTAGAGTTTCTCGATCGCGTCCACAGCCAACTCGAACGTACGATACAAGATCAAAAAGAAGAAAAGTAATGGAAGAATTTGAACAAGAGAATGTTGAACTCGTAGTACAAAGAACAACACTACAAGAAGAAGAGAGACTCACATCTTGGTCAACTCATTACACAAAAGAAAGTCAACAAGCAAGATCGAAAGCACCAAAACCAAGCAATGATCTCAAGACACTACTACTCCAGCCAAATTGTCAGCCAAGAGTTCACCTTTCAAGATGCCGTAGGCTATCCATGGGCATGCCTTTCAACTTCGCATCGAATTTCGCCAACCGACTTCTCAAACAACCACGCTTGAAATACCTACTTTGCAAAGAAAACTCTACATTTACTCCGCAACGGGAGTAACTCTTCCACAAGTAACAATGCGGTTTCTCAACCAATTATGACGAACTCAGCCTGTGAGTGCACGCTACCATAGAAGAAGTTCACCATACTCCGTGCAATAACACAAATTCCGTGGCTCGATGGAGAATCTCCGTGAACAACTCCTCAAAATGCAATTGAGATAAAACGATTCGAGCGAAAGAATTGTTTGGGAAAACGCCAGATCTTTGCTTAGTTCCTCGTAAGGATACCCGCAAAATTCAAAGTCCCCGATTTTGAAAAGTACAAGGAAACTCGTCACAAAGTCATCTCACGATGTATGCCAGAAAATGTCCACATACAACGATGATCACCGCTTGTTAATCCACTACTTCCAAGATAGTCTCACCTGTGCAGATCAAGTGGTACATGGGATTAGACAGGCAAGTATCCAAACATTCAATGACTTAGGTGAAGCATTCAGACAACAATATAAGTTCAACTTGGATATGGCTCCCGATAGGACCAACTCCGCTCCATGTCTCAGAAGAGAGACATTCAAAGAATGCGCAACGATGGAGGGAAATTACGCCCAAGTCAACCGCCCTGGAAGAGAAAGAGATGACTAAGGTATTCTTAAACACTCTTGGCTCATTCTACTATGAGCGAATGATCGCTAGCCCCGGAGATTTCACCGAGATGGTGAGCATGGGAATGCAATTAGAAGAAGGGTTCGAATCGGACGCCTAACCAAGGAAGCGTGGATCTTCTAGTGGAACTAGGAAGGTGGGGACCAGCTTTTCCAAAGAAAAGGAACATGACATAGGAATGGTATCCCGAGGAAACCGCGAAGAATGTCACCAACAACGATGTAGCTGCCATAACACCACCACAACACAAGTCTAAACACGTGAATTGCTCCGCATTTCAACAAAATCAACAAACTCAATTTCTCGCCAATGTGCTCGTAGCTTAACAATCAAAACTGGCGCCTGGTCACGCATTCGACCCAATTCCAATGACGATACGTAACTTTACCTCGCTAATAGAAAAGAACTGACATGCATAAGATCACCACCTCCGATTCGAAAAATTGCCATGGTGGTACAGCACGATCTTGCCCTTTTCACCAAGGAGCACTAGGCCATGACCTTGAGCATTGCATAGCATTAAAAGGTAAGTACAAAGATTAGTAAAATCTAATCTTCTTTCCTTCGTATACAACCGAACGCAAGCCAATCCGCTTCCCACCACAGCAGACATTCTGAGTTTGATATTAAGAAATACAGACAGTATCTTGTCGCACGAACCCGATCGAGGAAACTTGGTGCATCTCCATGAAGCATACAAGACAATGAGCACCTTCACTAAGCACGACATGCAGCCTTGCCACATCTCTCCAAGGATCTTCAAGGATGTCCCGCCATAATAGCAGTATATCTCAACATTGTTAGACATGGTGACCCATGATCTACGTAAAGAGATGACCATGACGTAAATACAAGAGGCATTTTCCGCACGAGCTTTTAGTCTCGTATATCAACTCGAAAATCCAAGTAACGTTATCATTGCAACACCCCATCTAAATACCCGAATATATTAATTAAATTAACATTTAAATCATCTTTAATCGAGTTTAACACTCAGAATCACGGATGTCACAATTAATAAATAGAATAAACCTTCATTCAAACAAGAGCTATGCTACATCGAGGATCATCATTCAACAATTCAATCATTATAAGACCATGTCTTACACAAATGGAAATACCAAAACCAAAATTTAATAAAACCTCATAGTTCTCAAGGAATTCAAATCCAAAACGATTAAACAATAATGATTCTCTTAACTAAGCTGCCCCAAGGTTACAACCTAATCGAGCATGACACCCACACACTGGACTAAAAAGATAAGCTCTAGAGCCATCCTCACCGACTCACCGCTAATTTAATCGAAATGGTAAGGTAAGGGTGAGACTTTCATAATTAAAGTATATTATAAGTCTTTCAATCAATAATATATCACAAGCATATTATTTCACCCACTTAACATAAATCGATTCACACACACAACCATATTCATCATGCTTAATCATAATAATCAAAGAAGAGTAACACCGAAGACATCCTAACATGTTACCACTTCATACAAATATAATGCACTCAATGCATGCGGACCGACACGCGACCAAGTCACCCAACACCGATCCATCATCAACCGGACAGCCCATCGATTCGTCCATAACCACTCTGACACTAATCCAATTTAACCACCCATCCTCACTGTATCGCTATCGTAATCCAAGTCAAATTCGCACAATGGGAATTAACTTCACCAAACAATGCATATGCACGCACATCACTAGCATGCAACATCAATCGCCTATGTATACATTCATTGAACATAATCGAATCTCAACAATCAACATGATATATCAACTAATCATGCATACATCTAACATCAAGATAAACATGCAAACCAATCAACATGATATATCAACCAATCATGCATACATCAACACAAAGTTATGACCAATTTTACATCATAAACCCTCATCACCCACAACATGATATAATCACCTATCATGAAACAATTCATCACAAAGCATAAATATGCCGACACTTACCCTTCAATTGTTAAGACTATCACCAAGATATATCACAACAATGACAACTAAGATCAATACCATCGTGCATATACAACACCAACAAACACATAATATCAATACAATTATGACTACACCAATTATCATAAACCGAATCAAAACCCAAAACATGATATTCCAACCATCATGCATACATAACAACAACATAACACACTTTACATTCACTCAAGATCAATATATCCATCACCACAGGATCTCTACTGCATACACATCAATATGCGTCAGTCAAGAGTCACCTATTTCGGAATTTGGCCCATTTTCAAAATAATTTCAAGTTTTGGAAAATATTTTCATTTCATAAAATAGAGCATTAAATTTAGAAAATAACGTCCAAAACGGCCAAAACGGACTTAAGGTTTGAAAGTTATGAATTTTCAAAGTTTGACATTTTCAAAATTAAAGGTGGAACCTTGCCTACATATACAGGAACCGGTTCTAAAGTTAATTCACGCTGTCGAAATTGTATGGGAACCCGGTTCCTACCCATACAGGAACCGGTTCCTGAGTACATTTTTCCAGTTTTTCACAAATTTTCAATGTGGAACCCGGTTCCTCCCCACTGGGAACCGGTTCCCACGTGTTAAAAAGCCATTTTCAGCACTTTTGACAGCATTCTTCCATTTCCAATCAACCTCAAACTTACCCATACGAATTCTAATATGGGAAACACTAAAACACATCCAATTTGCATCATTATCACATCAAACAACATATTTCCATCATTTATTTTCATCTACTGACACTCTAATTATTTTCCATACATATTCTGACACAATCGTATACAATCGACACAATTATATACATTCATGGAAACCTAGAAATTCCCAAACATAGATTTCCTAACATGCCATGGTCTATAATATTAACATCAAAACCTATAATAAGTAATAACCAATCGAAATCACCCTTACTGTGGGTTCTTCGAATTCGACACCTTAGGTCTTCTTCCTCCTTTCTCCTCTTCTCAATTCCACGACAAGGAGTTTTCCCAAAAGATCCTTTTTCCTCTTTTCCTTTTTATTTCTTTTATTATTCTATCATAATAAAAATAACATAATTAATGTGAGTAGAGTCTTTACCCTCACACCCTCACTTTATTCATCACACCACCAATAACCCACTTCCATCTAATTTAATTGACTTCAATAATCCAAAATATTAAATATTACATCTCTAATTAAATTAATAATTAAAAATCGTAATTATTTAATAGTCGATTTATTTGGGGTGTCACAACCTCCCCACTAAAAGAGTTTTCGCCCTCAAACATAACCTAGACTAACAGCTTAATATGAGTCCTTCATCCGACTCTCCAGCCCCATGTAACATTTCCATCCGCTGGTCCCCCAAGCTACTCTTATCAATGCGATCTCTTTGCTCGCAATGCTTTCAACTCTTTCCGATCAAAGAGATATTTCGTGCTCTTATGATCACTAATACCTCAAATCGAGAACCATATAAATAATGCCTCCCAACCTCAAAACAAATACAATCACGCTAACTCTAAATCATGAGTCTGATAACTCCTTTCATGCACTTCAACTGCCGTGAAGCATAAGCCACAACCTCGCTTATCTCGCATCGACACACCACCTAAACCTTAATGATGCGTCACAAGACACAACAAAAGACTTAGTCTGATTCGCAAAATGAAGATCGAGCACCCAACCTCCTCTTCACCTCTTGAAATCCTTCCTTCCAACTATCACGCCATGTTTGACACCATTTCCAATATCACTAACAAATATCCTTCTTATTCAACCACTAGAATCCCACACGATCCATTGCTATCGGCTTAAGAATGCATCACCGCATCACTCCTTACCCCATTCACTCTAAGATACACGATTTATCACTTCCTTACACCGCAAAGACAATTATAAGAACCTCCACCGAACCGCAATGTCCCCAACATTTATACACAATGCCAAGACCAGGCTACGCCCAACGATAGAGCTTGCAAATTAATACATCTATTATAATGGATGTAACATCGATAGGCATGAACCCTTCACCTAACAATTCTATTCTCGAAGTTCTAATAATTTCATAAACCCACACCTTCTAACGCTTAATTTGTGACTTCCAAAAAAGAAAAAGATCATACTGCATAACGGTGCATCACGTTACGCCACGCGACTGATTAATTACCTTAAGTCATTATCTTCATTTGATTTTCATCAACTACTAGCTCTACAAGTTTCATATTTTATCTTTAGACTTTCTCCTTAATATCTATCAAAAATCACTGTTCAACTTCTTACATTCTAACCTTCCACTCCGCGGCTTCAACTTGCATACACACTCAAGTCTTCGACCTGCTAGATAATTTCCAAGTCTACTATCCCCTCAATAGAACGCCAACCACTTCACACACTATCAAGCTTGCAAGATGAGTCTATTAAATCCAACACGATCCCGTCTATTATCAACAAGAGATTAAGGGTGATCAGCCTCAATTTGTCGATAGATAGCCTAAGAATCACAATGGAGTATAAACCACCGCATCACACTATAATAATTGCCTTTAGAACTTGTGCTCAAGTCACCCGAGCCCTATGGTCCAATAATCTTCCTTTAAGGTTTACAACTTATTCCATACTTATTTGTCATTTGATATCGACGATGAGATACCATCGATCAAACAATTTTACATACTCTTCTTCACACTCACTTAGCATCACACGATTGTTAAGTATTTTCCCCCATGAGATGCTAACATACCAAATACACCATAACTCATTTTGTTTCCATTTGAAGTCCTTATCCATGGAGAACTTTAACGACATTCACAACTCTTAGTCTCCCTTTAAATCTCATAACATCTAGGGTCCATATATGCTCAATCGAATCTTATTTCAAATACAATCTCAGAATACACCTCATCATATGATCAAGAAAAGAAACTTTCAACATTTTCCCAACACACGCCAATATGATTGCATTTCCCATCGAATTTATTTTTCTTCTAGCATCACTTATCTTTTCCTCAAAAGCTAATGCCAATCTATCCCTCCTTACTCGCATAAGTCGCATCTCTAATACTTTCATTCTTACTAATACCAACATCTCATTCATTAAGAATATCTCATTCTTGATCTCATCTCAAATAATCATGATCACATCGGTTATGTCCATAAAATCTTCCAATACCCGCAACAAATTTTGACTTTCCCACTACAACACTACATCACCTCGATGGGTCTACCAGATTAATACTTGAGATAACATGATAAAGAAAACTCACATCCTCATACCGTAATCTACACCATGAAAACTTAACAAAATTCTACCCTTTCAAAGTTGGAATTCACCTCACAACATTCAACATACCTATACCGAGTTTTAGAAGCTTTTCTAACTATCTTCATCCTTAACCCGACCAAAGGTAAGTTAATCTAAACTCAACTTTATCAAGGCATACTTTCCAACCAATTGATCCATCAAATCACCAACAATTTGAAATAGATATTTAGTCTTAATCACCACTTAAATCGCTTATCAAAATCCACACGCATCAAGGCCACTTTCTTCCTCCTTGACTAAGGAAATTAGAGCTCCCAAACAATACACTTGGTTTTACAAATCCATTTCACCTGTGATCTTCCAATAGCTTCTTCAATTCCCTTAACCCAAAAGTTGACATCTTGCACGGTGTCATAGAAATAAGTTTTGTACCTAGAACGACATCAACAACAACTCGATTCTCCTCAAACATCATTACATGATAAATAAATTACTTTGTGTGTGGGACCATTTTAAAACAAAGTTCATCACATTATCTTCCAATGCTTCAAACGGAACTCAAATCGACATCCAAAACTCAAGCTATGAATCTTACAAGTTTCCTAAGGAATGTCAGAAACCAATTTCCCGAATAGGTAGTCGATTTCCACCTGGGAGTGAGAAATCCCAAAACATCCTAGAATACAAAATTTGAGACCCTTACTTCAACATACCGCAACACACATTATTCCCCATGATCACTTGCGTCAGTTACAATTCCAATAACCAATTCTCACAACTGCTTACTTTATATCAACCGTTGACACAATCAATCTTTTCAAGAACACAAAGGAGTAACTCACACAGACAGCTCCACAATCAACTGGAAGGGTCACAACATTCCCACCACACCAGCTTCATCTTTTCAAAGTCATCCTTCTTAATTACCAAATATCTTCTAGGCCAAGAATATGCATCGACCTCATAACGATTCATAATCACTGGTTTAACTCAAACATTCAACCCAAGGATGACCTCAAGCTAACCCAACATCTTGCTCGACGATGAGTCGCTATTATTCCTGTGGAAACGCCGTAACTCACACCCAAATGGAACATCATTATTCATAACATCCTCCACTCCCCGTGATGCGAACAACACAAGTACTTAATTGTTACCACTTAAGAGAACCTTATCTGACCATCATACTGAATTCTCGAATTCGTAATCCCTCCGAGTTCGGGAAACTACGCAGCCTAACCAACATCTGCACTCATGTAACCAATAGCATATCGATCCAACTCTTCACACCGTAACATCTCGTAGAAGCAAAGTTTCTCCCACTTGCTTCTAAACCACCCGCAACTAGGTAACCAGAAAAAAAGAAGACCGATGTTGTTTCACACACACATGTCGACATGTATGAGTAATGACATTAAGACACCGGGTCACAACGACCGACTATGCTCGATACCACTATTGTAACACCCCATCTAAATTCAATATATTAATTAAATTAACATTTAAATCATCTTTAATCGAGTTTAACACAGAATCACGGATTTCACAATTAATAAATAGAATAAACCTTCTTTCAAACAAGAGCTATGCAACATCGAGGATCATCATTCAACAATTCAATCATTATAAGACCATGTCTTACACAAATGAAATACCAAAACCAAAATTTAATAAAACCTCATAGTTCTCAAGGAATTCAAATCCAAAACGATTAAACAATAATGATTTCTCTTAACTAAGCGCCCTCAAAGTTACAACCTAATCAGAGCATGACACCGACACACGGACTAAAAAGATAAGCTCTAGAGCCATCCTCACGACTCCTCACCGCTAATTTAATCTGAAATGGTAAGGTAAGGGTGAGACTTCTCAATTAAAGTATATTATAAGTCTTTCAATCAATAATATATCACAAGCATATTATTTCACCCACTTAACATAAATCGATTCACACACAACCATATTCATCATGCTTAATCATCATAATCAACAAGAGTAACATCGAAGACATCCTAACATGTTACCACCATACAAATACAATGCGCTCAATGCATGCGGTACCGACACGTGACCAAGTCACCCAACACCGATCCATCATCAACCGGACATAGCTCCATCGATTCGCCCATAACCACTGGACACGAATCCAGCCTAACCACCCATCCTCACTCTGTATCTATTTCGGAATCCAAGTCAAATTCGCACAATGGGAATTAACTTCACCAAACAATGCATATGCACGCACATCACTAGCATGCAACATCAATCGCCTATGTATACATTCATTGAACATAACGAATCTCAACAATCAACATGATATATCAACTAATCATGCATACATCTAACATCAAGATAAACATGCAAACCAATCAACATGATATATCAACCAATCATGCATACATCAACACAAAAGTGACCAACTTGTACATCATAAACCCTCATCACCCACAACATGATATAATCACCTATCATGAAACATTCATCACAAAGCATAATATGCCGACACTTACCCTTCAATTGGTAAGACTATCACCAAGATATATCACAACAACGATAACTAAGATCAACAACCATCGTGCATATACAACACCAACAAACACATAATATCAATACAATCATGACTACACCAATTATCATAAACCGAATCAAAACCCAAAACATGATATTCCAACCATCATGCATACAAATAACAACAAGATAACACGCTTTACATTCACTCAAGATCAATATATCCATCACCACAGATCTATCGATACACATCAATATGCGCTACCAAGAGTCACCTATTTCGAATTTGGCCCATTTTCAAAATAATTTCAAGTTTTGGAAAATATTTTATTTCATAAAATAGAGCATTAAATTTAGAAAATAAATTCCAAAACGGCGCCAAACGGACTTACGGTTTGAAAGTTATGAATTTTCAAAGTTTGACATTTTTCAAAATTAAAGGTGGAACCTTGCCTACATACAGGAACCGGTTCTCGAAGTTAAATTTTCGTTGTTGAAAATTGTATGGGAACCCGTTCCTACCCATACAGAACGGTTCCTCGAGTACATTTTTCCGTTTTCATAAATTTTCAATGTGGAACCTGGTTCCTCCCATCGGAACCGGTTCCCACGTGTTAAAAAGCCATTTTCAAAGACTTTTGACAAAGATTCTTCCATTTCCAATCAACCTCAAACTTACCCATACGAATTCTAATATGGGAAACACTAAACACATCCAATTTGCATCATTATCACATCAAACAACATATTTCCATCATTTATTTTCATCTATCGACACTCTAATTATTTTCCATACATATTCGACACAATCGTATAACAATCCGACACAATTATATACATTCATGGAAACCTAGAAATTCCCAAACATAGATTTCCTAACATGCTATGGTCTATAATATTAACATCAAAACCTATAATAAGCAATAACCAATCGAAATCACCCTCACCTTGTGGGTTCTTTCAATCCGACACCTTAGGTCTTCTTCCTCCTTTTCTCCTCTTCTCAATTCCACGCAAATGAGTTTTCCCCAAAAGATCCTTTTTCCTCTTTCCTTCTTTTTATTTCTTTTATTATTCTATCATAATAAAAAATAACATAATTAATGTGAGTAGAGTCTTTACCTCACACCCTCACTTTATTCATCACACCACCAATAACCCACTTCCATCTAATTTAATTGACTCCAATAATCCAAAATATTAAATATTACATCTCTAATTAAATTAATAATTAAAAATCGAATTATTTAATAGTCGATTTATTTGGGGTGTCACAATCATCCCTTGTTTCAACGCACCCAAACATGTGGAGATTGAATGCAACAGCCCAAAGACCCCGTAGTCTCCTTTGGTGATTTGCCTACCCGGTCCTGCTCCATACGCTCTACCAAAGCAATTCCTACCAATACAATGCAACCCCGACAGAGGATAGGAGAAACCCATGCCTACTCTTCCAAATTAATATCAATATAACAGAATCGGACGAGTGACACGAAGTGGACGAGTGCACACCCATTGCCACCAAGACCACATGCGCCTCGCTGTCGACAAAATCCAAGCTTAACATACCTTCCGAGAATCCTGCAACGATTCCCGTTGATAACCCAAGCACAAAAGTTGGTCCTCCTGATAAAGCCAACGTTAACGCAGATTTTGATGAGATAACAAATTAATCAAGAAAGCGAATACCGAGTCGTGGATCAACCGATGCGCACTCTTCCAAGATTTCAACACTGCCTCGCTCCTCAACTCAAGCTCATCGAGAAGCTTTAATGAAGGTACTAGACCAAGCCTATGTAGATTTACGTGACCATGCACAGCTGGAGGTATTGTCGCCAACATAATAGCTTGTAATAATCTAAGTTTCAAAGGACGAGAACTTCCAGAGGAAGGAAAGATCACAATTTGGCCTTGCACATCTCGATGATTTGCCAATCGATTCCCCGTCCAATGTATTGGTAGATACCGGTTCATCTTTGAACGTAATGTCAAGACGACACCGCTGCTTCGCTTACAAAGGACACCAATGAAGTTCAATGACATAGTAGTAAGAGCTTCGATGGATCAAGGAAGTCGCTTATTTGGGAAGTTGATCTTCCGATGACAATTGTCTCGACACTTTCCAAATTACTTTCCAAGTCATGGACGCATCACGCATTACAGCTTGTCTACTAGGAAGACCTTGGATCCACGAGGTGAGCAAGAATTCTACTCTCCATCGAAATTAAAATTCACACTAAATGGAAAGTTGGTGACCATCACGTGAACAAGCTTTGAAGCCATTTGTCCAGCTTTCTTCATCACTAATGACATTGAAGGAACACATCTCCTCGAACATCCGTTAAGATGAATCTACCAAGAAAATGATCATCTATCTCTTCATATAAAGAAGCGGCACAGATGGTGAAAGATGGCAATGTCAAGGATGGGACAAGTAATCAAACCTCAAGAACGAGACGAAGTTTGACTCGGGTTCACACCAGATTCTCCAAAGACAAGCAAAGGGATGAAGCACTTCGTCCAATTAAAGAAGTCTTCAACATGGGGTTTTAAACCTCGTTTCCAAGAAGAAGCTTGTAACCATTGAAGATAATGAAGAGGATCCTCTCGAATCAAGAGTGGAGTACTTATTTAAACAATTCCAAATATGTGTCTCAAGAGGAATTATACGCTGACCGATCAATCAAAGACATGTCCCCACAAATACATGAAAATCCACCGTCCTTCCTCAAGTTTGGGATACCGGAGAACCTAGTGGTAAATTTAACTACATGGTAAAGTATACGCGCCGTAAAGCTCGAGAATCAATCAAGATATACAACCCAATTTGATGGGGTGATTCTTTGAGTATCCTAGTCAATCGAGGAGGTATACTGCCTTCCGGCCTAATCACCAATCGAGGTCCCGAATGAAGATCTCGCTTTAACACGCCTGTGGAATTCACTAAACCGATCGGATTATCACTACATCAACATGATCATCAAGATCAAGAGTACGATCTGTGATACAAAGTGGAAAGTGTCGCCGACAACGAGTCTCTTCACTGTAAGATTGAGGTGCATCCTCGAATTCAACACAAAGATCAACAGAAGCACATATGCTATATCCCATACTTCCCGATCTGCTCATCAAGGTAAGAAGACCGCTTAGCAAAGACGAGAGGCAAAGTCCATCGCCCGTAGTCTTCAAAACTGCTCAAACAACTACCAAAGTCTACTCAAGGGTTAAAACAAAGGAAAATTACCGAGTACCTCGACTTCCAAGGAGTTCGCACCATGAAACCTGCAAGTTCTGACTAACGCTCCTAGTTCTAAGTAGTTTATCTTTGCTTTTGTTTTGAACTCTCACTTCGCCCAAAGTGTAGAGATGTTTTATAGGGTTTAGCTTTTAAATAATTTCTCTTGTCTTGCCCAAGACGAATGAGTTTGTATTTTAGGGCCCTGCTTCATTTTGTGAATCATAAATAAAATGCGTTGTTTTGATTCCACACTTTGTGTTTATTTTTCATTTTACCCTTCCCGGAAATGATAATCCTAAAAACACAATAAAATAAAATAAAAATCTTCAAAAAAATAATAATCAGATACACTTTCACATGACTTTTTCAAAAAATGATAAGAAGTTAATTAATCAAACATAAATTAAATATGCAGACAATGATGGACAAATCCATTGAAAGCAATAACTCTATGCCTCTCCCAACTTTGAAATCCCCGAAGTTGCCGAGGAAGAAGTTGAAGAAGAGATCCCAGATGAAATTTCTAGACGCTAAAGCACGAGGAAAGGATCATTCAACCTCACAAAGAACCTCCGAAGCAATCAACTGGTTCAAGAAGACAAAAGAAGTAACATTTGAGCTTCACCGACAAAGAACGCCGAGAAAAACTAGATCTTCTCAAATAATATGTTGATGTGTTCGCTGGTCCTACCAGACATGCCGTGGTTAGATACGAGTATCGTGGAGCATCATCACATTAAAGCCGAGTGTTCACCGCTACAAAGTCGAGAAGAGTTCACCCCGATATGGCCGATAAAATCAAAAGGAAGTTCAAAACACCGACGCAGTTTCCTCGCTCGAATATCCTCAATGGCTAGCCAACATAGTACCGCCTCCAAGAAATACGGAAGGTCGAATGTGTGTTGACTCATGGATCCGAATAGACAAGTCCGAAGACGATTTCCGCTCGATATTGACATGCTAGTGGATAGCACCGCAAAATTCAACGCCTTTTCCTTCATGGACTGTTTCTCCGGTTATAATCATATCGAATGGCTCCAAGACATGGAGAAGACATCCTTCATCACGCCATGGGGCACTTTTTGCTACAAAGTAATGTCGTTTGATTAAAGAATGCAAAGCAACTTACCAAAGCATGGCGACTACTCTCTTCCATGACATGACGCACAAAGAGATCAAGTCTACGTGGACTACATGATAGCAAAGTCCGACATCAAGATGAGCATATAGAGTATCTCTGAAGTTGTTTCAACGACTAAGGAAATTCCATCACCGAACCCTAACAAATGCACCTGGGTAAGATCCGAAAACTCCTAGGTTTCATCGTCAACAAAGAGGTATTGAAGGACCCCGACAAAGTCAAGGCTATTCAAGAAATGCCTACGCCACATACCTGAGAAGCAAGTAAGAGGATTTCTGACATGAATTACATCTCCGATTTATCTCTCAAATGACTACTACCGTGGGCCGATATTCAAACTTCTCCGCAAGAATCAAGAAGTTGTATGGATGAAGATTGTCAAAAGCTTTTGACAAGATCAAGGAATACCGCCGAACCACCAATATTAATCCCTCCAATGGAGGAAGATCGTTAATCCCTGACTCACCGTGCTAGAAGAATCCATGGGTTGACTGACAAGAAGATGACACCTGAAGAAGGAGCATGCCATTTACTACTGAGAAAAAGTTCACAGATCGGAAACTCACATCCATGCTCGAGAAAAGTGTGGGCTTCAAAACGCCTCCAAAGACATGATCAATCACACGACTTGGTTAATCTCCAAAATGGATCCAATCAACACGCTTTGAAAAGCCCGCCTAACAGAAGAATTGCTCGGCGGCATGTCGCTATCCGAATATGACATCCAAGACTGCTACCAAAAGCGTCAAAGGAAGCATTCTCACGATCACTGGCTTATCACGCTTCAACGAATACCAATCTCAAATTTGATTTCCAGACGAGGATATGTGTTCATGCATAAATTTCCACCGAGATATAAGGTCGGGGATTTGCAGCATCCGGATGAATCTTGGATGAGATATGAGACTTATTCTGATAGTTCCTAATTGGGATAGAGACCCGTCACCGGATATGAACCGACGCTCATCCAAGCAGAGGGTGGATTGGTCTCCGCTACGCTATTTATGGGTCTGCTACTAACGCTACAATCATTAAGCAGCGGTTTCAAGTATTAAATGGACGGTTACATCATTATGTTCATTAGTGATAACTATGCTATAAAAGAGGCCTGTGGCCATGAGAAGATGATCTGATTCCCCTCTTAGCTCCACTCAAGAGGGTTATCTACTCTATCTATAAGGGCTCCCAAATAAGCTAGATCGTAGCTTGAGGCCATCCTTCAGATGAGCCTCCGAATCCCTTAAGATCCACAACGTGGTTTTTCCCGCAAGAACATTATGTACTGAAGATGAAAGATTGCGACGAACCGCTACCCGACGAAGGTCTTGATCCGTAATCTAGATGGGGCTTAAGTTTTGATGGAGCAATGTCTTCAAGAATGGAATTGGGGCGCCATCATTACTCCCGAGGGTTCTCATATCCCGCTTTCCGATTGCTATTTGATTGCACCAACAACATCGTAGAATACGAAGCTTGCATCATGGGTATCAAGAAGCTATCAACTCGAGGATCAAGATCCTTGACATATATGGAGACTCACCCTTGTGATCAATCAAATTAAAGACAAGTATGAAACTCATCATCTTGGTCTAATTCCTCAGTAGATTATGCAAGACGTTTGTTGACTTTCTTCAACAAAGTTGAATCGCATCATATCCCTCGAGATAAGAATCGAATGGCACGCCTGGCTACTCTATCTTCCATGTTCAAAGTCAACAATTGGAATGATATGCCCAAGATCCGTGATTAGACGCCTTGAAAGACCCGCATATGTGTTTGCAATCAAGCAGCTTCGACGATAAACCGTGGTTTCACGACATCAAACGCTTTCAAACACGAATACCCACTGCATCGTACAAGGATAAGAAAACCCTAAGGAGGCTCTCGAAATTTCTTCCTCAATGAAGATGTGCTATACAAAAGAAACTCGACATGGTTCGCTTCGATGCGCCGACGCACAAGAAGCGTACACGATCATCCATGAAGTGCATGAAGGGTCCTTTGAACCCATTCGAACGGGCATGCAATGTCCGTAAAAATCCCGAGCAGGATACTATGGATAACGATGGAATCGATTGTCAGAACACGCCAAGAGATGTCACAAGTGTCGATCTACGCAGATAAGATCCATGTGCCACCAACTCTACTCAACGCTCTTCTCCATGGCCTTTCTCCATGGGGGCATTGACATGATCGAAATGATCGAACCAAAAGCGCCCAACGGACATCGCTCATTTTAGTGGCTATTGATTACTTCACCAAATGGGTCAAGCAAGATCTTATGCCAACGTTACAAGACAAGTGGTTGTGAGGTTCATCAAGAACAACCTCATTTGCCGATATGGAGTTCCAAGCAAGATCATTACGCATAATGGATCAAACTTGAACAACAAAATGATGAAAGAACTGCTTGAGGAATTCAAGATCGAGCATCATAACTCATCTCCTTACCGCCAAAGATGAACGGCGCTGTCATCAACAAGAACATCAAGAAGATCGTCCAAAAGATGGTCATCACCTACAAAGACCGGCATTTAAATGTCGCCATTTGACTGCATGGTATCGATTTCAAAGACGACTTCAACAAGCAACCCTTCTCTAGTATACGGCATGGAAGCAAGGTTCTCCGAGAAGTTGAGATCCCATCAATGAGAGTTCTCATGGAAACTAAGTTATCCGAGGGCGAATGGTGTCAGAAGCATACGATCAACTCGAACTTAATCAAGAAAAGTGCTCGATCGCTTCCGTGTCATGGACAATTATATCAAAGAAGAATGAAAAAGCTTTGACAAAAAGGTCCGACCTCGTGAATTCGAGAAGGCAACCTCGGCTTAAAAAGATTCCGTCTTTTCAACCGATTCTGGGGCAAATGGACTCCTAATTATGAAGGCCCATACATCGTCAAAAGAAGCTCAAGCATGCATGACTCACAACCATGGACGGTGATGAACTCCCCGATCCCGTGAATGTTGACGCACCAAGAAATACTTTGTCTAAAAATTAAAAAAAAGAACGGTAAGTCGAAAACCCGAAAAGGGCTTAGGCAAAAAAGAGGCCTCGGTGGATTGAAAACCCAAAAGGCGATCCAGCAAAATTAGAGACAATAAATGAAATATCCCGATAGATTGAAAACCCGAAAAGGCAATCTAGGCAAAAATAGGATACAAAATGACAAAGTAATCGCAATCATCCGCATTAATCAAGAATCTTCCACAACGGATCTTCAATCAAATCTTCAAGCAACAAACACATTGAATTCAAAATTGTTAGGATAAAGTGGTTATTTGCTTTCAATGTAGCCTTTTCCCAATAAATTATCATTTCCAACTTTTGTAAATAACTCATGGGATCACGCCTTGGTCGATTACCATTCTATCAATAAATTTGAGCCTGTGCCTTTTGTTTGCAATTCCCGCTTTATTCTGCTTTGCAAAATAACGCTTTTATTGTGAAAATCACTTTTGAAACTAAAATAAATGAATTTTTAATTCAAATTTTTGAAACAAAGCGAAATTTTCCTTTGAACTCGAACACGGAAATAACTTCAACAGCTTTCACACGAGTGTTTCAATCTCGAAGGATAGAATGGTTGCTACAAGTCTTCTTTTCCCGCAGAATCATCAAAGGACAGTATTCTTATCCAAAAAGAATTCAACAAAGTTGCTAATGAAATGCCTTTCTCCGAAAGTTTAAAGCATGCAACTCAGATCCTTCATCAAGAACGCTCACACCATTGTCATGATATTGCTAAATATTTGTTCGAACTGTGACATGGTCCTTTTCCCAAATACCTCTTTATTGTTCTGTCAAGTATTGTCAGCATGCACATGACATTCATAACATCCATGACATTCATACATAATAGCATCATTCATGCATTTTTGCATTCCTCAAAATGTATGCTTCCATATCACTAGTTTAAATCACACTTACTCATGTAAGTACAATCATATCCCAGTAGATTATCCCAAAGCAGAGAAATACATCTTTTCTCTCTCCTGTTCCCCAGTTAAGATTATTCCTCATCAGGAACAAAGTTTTGATTGACCCTTTCTTTCCGGCTCATTCTCGGATAGAACCCTGTCTATAATCAACAAAGCAATAACCAATAGCCTCATCATTTGAGCCGCTTATTTCTTTTTTCATTCTTAAACTTGTCATGAAAGTTTGATCTTCTCAACAAAGTCAAATCACGACCGTACGAGAAATTC
Organism: Vicia sativa; assembly: GCA_021764765.1. NCBI lineage: Eukaryota > Viridiplantae > Streptophyta > Magnoliopsida > Fabales > Fabaceae > Vicia > Vicia sativa. The sequence goes on from CM038793.1 coordinate 228,723,189, forward strand.
CCCAGCAGTTGTCTTTCTGTTTAAAAGAAAACCTGTGTCTTCCGATCAAAATGCCCGCTTTCAAAAGAGAGATCCTCAAGATTTTATTCAAGAAAGTAGAAACTCATTTGAGTTCTGCCTCTTTCACCGTCTGTTATTCACAAGGTCAATACCCAAGAATATATCTCAAAGATTTACCTTGTTATAGTTATCACTTTGTCGATAATTGGTAATATCTTCAAAATTCATTTGAGATCCGTTTCATCATTTGTCTCGATATTCACAAAGTGAATACTCAAACAAAATTTCTAAAAGATTTACCTTGTTATAATTATCACATCACGATAATTGGTAATATCTTTATACTTCATTACCATAAACCATCACAAGGATGATACTTGGTAATATCATCTTTACTTACCTTAAACATTGTCATAAGACCGATTAAGGTAATCCTTTGTTTCTCAAACGAAACGGATATTCACATGTTTTGTGAATCTCTTTTTCCCAAATGAGACATAACGCGTGTTTCCCAACAAATGTGATCCTTTTCAAGATCGAGTCATCCTCACAAAATTTTTCCCACCATGTCATTTCTTTGATATCATCCGGTAAAACTTTTACAATCATTTTGCATCATCCGCATTTTTGGTATCTTAGGTCCAAAATTTAAGATTTCGATATTTAAGTCTCTTTACACCTATCAAAACAAAGATATTCATCTTCATCTTTCAGGTTAAAGAAACTTAAATAAGATCTCATCATACCCCAATTTTGACCTAATATACCACCTTACATTTGCATCATTGCATCACTACGCTGCATAACATTAATCGGGTGTAGTATTCAGTGTCAAAATTAGGGTTTCATCGATTTTCATCCGATTCAAGAAGCAACCAATTAGGGTTTGAGTTTTACTCACCTCATTTGATCTATCTTGATCAAATCATCAACCTCGATCATCGATATCCATCTTTTCTCACCGATCAATCGAGGATCGACCAATTAGTGGTTTTGGTCGAGCATGAGTATTCTCTGACTTTTTGAACAATAAATGACTTTTTTGGCTAGAGATTGGTCATTATATCTTAGATACAACATCTTGACCTAATTTCGGATTCAAAACATTACGTAGTTCACAAAATTCATCAATCAATTTCTGAAACATCTGATGAAAATTCATCTGCACTGAAAAGTCAAACTTTGACTTTTGGTCAAATTTTTCAAAACAAAACTTTTTCCATCATCAAAATACTTCAAATGATCCATCATGATCATAAAAAATCAAAGAATTTGGAAAAGTCAACAAAAAGTCAAAAGTTCCAACACTTAGAAAAATTTCTAAGTGTTAAAATTTTGTATTTTTTCCAAACTTCATGGCATTTTTTCACATAGTTCCACTTTGATTTGGAAAAAACTCAAAACATTAAAGTTGTAGCTCTTGAAACAAGCTTTCCAAAATTTCCAATAACTCTCAAATCCATGGAGTCTAGCTATACTTTTGAAATTGAAACATAAGGCTCCATGAACATGATTTTCAAAGTTCAAAACTTCAAATTATAGGTCATTTTGTGATTTCTTCATCTAGAAGCAATGCCACCTTGCCAAATGGAGTTTAGAGATGATAAATATCAGCTAGAGATAATTGAGAAGAGATAAGATCAAATTGAGATTTTACACATGGTTAAAAAGGAAGCTTCCTTTTCCTTTGCAAAAGTCTTTCTTGCCCTTTAAGGCAACTTTGAATTACAAATGCCATGTCCTTGTGCCTAATTTTTCGTAACTTTTGACCTATAAATAGAGTTCATGTTGGCCATTCCAACACACACCAAAGCAATGCAAGTTCATGCTTTCCTTCCACTTTCTCCAATTTCTTGAATTATAGTTCAAAGTGAGGATAACTTGCAATTTTGAAATTTAGTGAAAACTATGATGAACTTTGGTGTCAAACACATTTCATCATCGATATCAAACTTGTCTAAAACATAAAAGCAACATGAACTAAGCTAGAAACCGAAATTACATGCCATGGTCATTATGCTTGCAAACCGCTTTAGGATTCAAATTTGGTTAGGCTTGATTAACTTGGTTCCAAGCATCCAAACATCATCCATGAACATCATATGAATGATCCAAATCATCAAGAATCAAGAATAACTTTAACATAGAAATCGAGCCCATTTACGCTGATGCAGTGGACTTCTGGAGAGTTCCGGTGATTCAAGCAAGTGGTGATCATACACCTTCCTAACATCCGCCAAGCTCAAACAATCATCAAACCGCTCGAAACACTCCAACATCATCTTCAATCTCATGAACAGTGAGAACTCAAACTTCAATCTCATGATTATTTGCACTTAAACGAAAAACTCTTGGCCATTTGTTTTCGCACCTATCACGATCCTTAACCCTCAAACAATTTGAAAAATCATCAACTACACATCATTTCAATAAGAAATTACAGTTTAGGGTTCTTCATGATTTCAGAAATTCAATCGTGTCGACCAAAAATAAATGCAATTAACAACCATCATCATATTCCTTGTTAAAATCGAGCAACTTTCATGTTTACAACTTCCAATTTCATCAAGAAACGAGCAAATTACAAAAACTGAATCAAAGATGAAGAACAGCATTCATGCGTGTTCTTGAGTTTTTAAATTCAAATTTTCCAATATTATATTAACACGTGTTTTTGTTTTAATAAACGAATGAACGCTTGTCCCAATGGGGTTGCCAAGACGCCGTAGTACTTTCGCCACGTATTCACTACAATGGTCATGGGTTCAAACCTCCCATGGACCATTTTTTCAAACTTTTCATATTTTCTTCACTTTTCACACAAACTTCAACATTTTTTAACCAATCAAAACTCCTCATTTTGAGGTGATTTTTGTACACTTGTCAATAAATGTATCTATTTTATGATAGTGCAAAATTTTCTAAAAAACTTTCATCCGATTATGTTTTAATCGAGCCGAAATGACACTTTCGAGCACTTTTCAAAACCACCTTTAAAGGTGAATTTTTCAAACTTTCAATTCGATTCTTTTCAAAACTTCTCATGAATAAACTTCACATTTCAAAACACTTTTTAAATCATTTTTTCAAAACTTTTCATCAAACTTATATCATTTTTACCATGATCGATCCGATTTAAACGATAAAACCGAATTCGCTTTTCTCTCGAATTTTCAATCGATCACGGGCCTCCCTCACGTGTAAGTCCCATAACATTCTTTTTATCTACATAATATTTCTTTGTACATATCAAACTTTCTTCAAATACATATACAAATTTTTATCTCGTACATAATATGATACTTTTTATACTCAAGTATAGACAAACTTTGATCGCTTGTTTTCACCTCACTCAGGTATACACAAACAAAACATTCTTTATGTATACATATTTTCCTTGTACATATCAAAAATTCATTTTATATTCATACCAATCTTTATCCGTATAACATGTGATAATTTTTACTCAAACACATAAACTTCGATCGCTTGTTTTCCGCTCATTCAGATATACACTCAATACCATTGATATTGAAAGGAGCATTATTCCCCGTGAAACTGCCAAACCAATGGGCCACCCTTATGGTGTAAGTCCCAACCTCTTATGTACATCCATCTTCTCTGTACATAAATACTGTCCCGTACATACTTACTTTTCACACAATTCGGACTTGTAAATAATCAAGTTACGCTATTTTAAACGCTCGTTTACGTACACTTGTTTATATTTCATAAACTCTTGTAAATAAACATCATACATTGTTTATATTTCCTTCATAAACTCCTCGTGAATATGTATCACACACACACACACTTGTTTATACAACTGCCTAGTTATAACATAACAACTAGTCTAACCAATAGGTTCCCTACGCTTAGCCTCCTCTGGCTCGATATAAGATAACTCATCCCCACGTAGTTTAGCCTCCTCTGGCTTTGCAAGGTAACTCATTTCATCCGAGTTTAGCCTCCGCTTAGGCTTCATATAAGACACACCCCGCTGAGTTAGCCTCCTCGCTTGCTCAAAGAACTCCTCATCAGTTTAGCCTCTCGGAATCATACATGAAAGAGACTATAAAATATCTTAATGCCTCCTATTGGGCTTCCAATACAAAGAATCACCCGTTGCTAGATGAACCCAGAGTATAATTTCCCGTGAAATTGCTCTTAATTCCAAAAGGATGGTTTCCTGAAATCCCTTTAAAGCCAAAGCCACCATACCCTATAGCCTCCTCAGCTTCATACAAGGACCTCGATGACCCGATGACCCTAATGCCTCCTCTGGCTTACAATACAAGGACCCATGGGCTTCTTAAAGCATCCCTAAATCCAAATCAATTTCTCCCTAGATTTAGACGCTATCATCTCTATGGAAGAAGTATTCATCTATCACATCACATACACAAAACTTTTTCAAACTTTTCAAACTCTTTTCAAACAAAACATCTCTTAATTGTAAGTGGTAACGCTTTTACACTCAAGCAAAACACCCAATGCTTACAATTAAAAGATTCACTCATATTTTCAAAACATCTTCTTAAACATGTAAGTGGTAACGCTGTACACTCAAGCAAAACACCGATAACTTACATTTTAAAGATTTTAATCAATCAAACCTTTTCAAAATGTATGTGATGAAATAGATTAGATACATTTTCATTAAGATGACATTTGTCCGTCTCTTACTAACATCTCGTTGCTTTCCACTAGCATAAGTGGAACCACGATTGCTCCGACTTTCTCAACATCCATTTGAGAACACGAGGCACAAGGTCTCATCCTTGCCGAGAAAATTTCTTTCTCTCTCGCACCAAACAAACCATAGATCCCTTTAGATCCGAGCTACAAATGCTCCGATTCCCACTAGGATATGTATGTAAGATCCACGATCTTTGCGAGCACAATAATAACAAACACTAGGATCCCAACTAATCTATCCTTCTTAAAATCCCAAAGGAGAAACTTTCCCAATCATAGAAATAGCAATTAAAACACACAAACATATCAAACATATTCATAAATAAAGCTATAGATAACTATATATATTTAGGGTGCTCCATCTATTCCCTTTATATAACAAACCCCTTACTCGATCTCCCAATGCTGCTATGCCTAGTTTGCGCTTAGTCACACGCATATCAAATCAATTGAGGGTATTTAGCCTTTCCCCTTTTCATAATCATTAAATCATCTTTCTTGTGTTGAAAATAATAAAGCTCGATGCTCGGCATCTTTATAAACAAATCAAAAGAGTAAATCATTTTGTTTGCAGGATCCGAATTATATTCGATTCGCCAGCGACGCCTTTTAACGCGAACACAAACAAAACCATAGCTCCTTTAGATCCGAGCTACAAATGCTCCGATTCCCATTGGGATATGTATTGAAGATCCCAATGATCTTTGCAAGCACAATAATAACAAAACCTAGGATCCCACATAATCCAACCTTCTTAAAATCCAAAGGAGAAACTTTCCCAAGAATAGAAATAGAAAATTAAACACACAAACATATCAAACTATAAAGCTATAGATAACTATATATATTTAGGGTTCCACATCTATTCCTTTATATAACAAACCCCTGCCCGAATCTCCCTAATGCGCAATGCCTAGTTCGCACTAGTCGTAATGCATATCATATCAATTGAGGGTATCGCCTTTCCCTTTTTATCTCATTTTTCTTGTTTTAAAATAATAAAGCTCGATGCTCATGCATCTTTATAAACAATCAAAGAGTAATCGTTTCGAGCCAGAATTCAATCTGATCAATTCCCCCACGTCACTTTTAACGCGAACAGACTGCTCGTAATATATGCCGATGTGGCAACAACTTCTCCCATAACTTATGAGGTAACTCTTCTTCTCAAAGATACTTCTGCATATAAGCAAAGTTATGTTTCTTCCTCAACAAGACCATCATGTCGGGAGTATGGAGCAGAATTGTGTTCTATTCCATTCTCCTCACGTAACTTCCATTCAGAGTTAGATTCGCCTCCATCTGCTCAAAATCTTCATCTTCCACCACCGCTTCTCACCTTCACCTTGAACTTCAAACTCAAGAACACCTCATGTTTAAACTTTAATGAGTGTTACCCACGTCATCCTTGTGAACTCATCCACAAAGGACACAAAATACTTGTTTCCTCCAAGTGAAGGTACCGGGAATGGTCCACACACATCGTAATGTGTACACTATATATCAATGTCTAATCTCCTCCAACATGGTATCCAGAGCCTTTGGTTCGAGAGGGACCGGTCGTTTGGCTCAAACTTGAACATGGTCGTGGGTGCGCCTCGCATGCAAGTTCGAGGGTGAGTAATGTGGTCACACTGACTGGGGTGTTGGAATACAAACAAGTGTGAGTAGTGGGAAATAGTCCCACATTAGATAATAATGTGTGATTCGAGAGTATATAAGTGGGAGAATCCACTCCCTATAACCTTAAGGTGTTAGGGACAAAGTGGTTTGTTTATCACAAATGTTCCTACACTATATATCAATGCTCCAATCTCCTCCAACAAATATAACATAGACAAGGATCTTAATTTTTATTTTAAGATTCATTGATTCTAATATATTTTTATTTTTTATTTTACGATTAATTGATTCTAATATCGATATAAATATAAATATATCAAAATTTACTTAAATTTTATATGAAGAATTAAGGCCATCTCCAACTGCTTTCTTTACTGCTATGCACGTGTGGAACCAAAAGTGAGAAATAAATGTTCCGCCAGTATGTAACGATAAACACAATGCAACCGCTATTTTAATAAAATAATAATAAAATTTATAGTCAGTTGATAACAAATCTTTTTACTTGTTTTTTAATAATTTATTTGATTATAAATAGAAGCAAATGTTACTCAAATTTTATCTCACAAATTTATTTCTTACTCATAATAATTTAAATTTTTCTCTCGAATTTCATTTTATTAGCCTTCAATTGATCATATATTTTACCAAATTTTTCATCTTTTTAATTCAAATTATTATTGTTAAGGTCAAATGGACCCTAATCAATATAATTTTCAACAATCTATGTTCCATCTCATGCAAAATCAAAGAAAATTTAATCCTCAAAATTTTCAATTTCCTCACCGCCAATAAACTTTACCATATTTTTCCATCACCAAACAACCCAAATATGCATTTTGACCACAAATAAATACTCTGGATGAATTTTTCTCATCATGAACCCAAACACCAAATGAGTTTATGTCCAACGCTAAGTTCCACAATTTTCAACTCAAGTTGGTATTGAAAATATTACAATTGAAAAGAACAAAGGAGTTTCGTTAAAAAACTCGAGAGGTATTCACAAGGGAAGTGGTACACTTATGCAATCATGGCTCAATGTTTCAAAGAATCCAAGCGGAGTTGATCAAAAAGTCGATAGCTTTGGTTAAGAATCATCGATAATTGTAACACCCATCTAAATACCCGAATATATTAATTAATTTAATATCTAATTCAACTTTAATCGAGTTAACACACAGATAACGAGGGATGTCACAATTAATAAATAAAATAACCTTCATTCAAACAAGAGCTATGCTATAATCGAGGATCCAATCTTAGATAGTTTAGTCAAATTAAGACCATGTCTTACAAATGGAAACATCATAACCAAATGTAATAATCCAATCATCATTATTCCCAACAAAATTAAAGAAAACAACTAAACAACTATCTAATTCCTCAACTAACGCTCCTCAGGTTACAATCTAATCGAGCATGACACCGACACGCTGACTTATATGATAAGCTCTCAGAGCCATCCCCGTAAAACTCCTCACCGCTAACTTTAATCAAATTGTAAAGTAATGAGACTTCTCATAATTAAAGCATATTATAAGCTTTCAATTAACAATATATTTCAAGCATATTAATCCACCCATTTCAACATAACTCCAGATTCAATACACAATTATAACCATATAATCATCATGCACAACAATCATCAATCGTGAGAATAGTGTAAATCGAAGACATCCTAACATGTTACTATTCCATACAATCAAAATGCGTAACTCAATGTGGTACCAACACGTGACCAAGTCACCCAACACCGATCCATCATTAACCTGATACAGCTCCATCGATTCATCCATAACTACTCTGGACATCGAATCCACCTAACCACCCATCCTAACTCTATCTGTTATCGATAATCCAAGTCAAATTCCTTGACAATGGGAATTAACTTCACCAAAATAATGCATATCACGCACATCAATAGATGCAACATTAATCACCTATGTATACATTCTTCTAACATAACCTGAATCACATCAACCAACATGATATATCAACCAATCATGCATACATCTAACATCAAAGATAAACATGCAACCAATCAACATAAAAGTTATAACCACCTGACAAAGATAAACCATCATCAACCACAACGATATCATCAACTATCATGAAATAAATCATTGCTAGATAATATGCCCAACACTTACCCTTCATTTGCAAGACTATCACCAGTAATTACCACAACAACAACAATCAGATCAATAACTATCAGTATATACCATCATCAAAACACATGATATCAATACAATCATGAATACACCAATTACTATAAATCGAATAAAGCCAAAACATGATATCTCAACTATCATGCGATCACCATTAACAACATAAACATGTTTTTCATCCATACAATCAATACATCCATCAACACAGATCATACATACACATCAATATGCTACCAAAGTCACTATCTCGAATTTGGCTCATTTTCAAAATAATTTCAAGTTTTGGAAAATATTTCATTTCATAAAATAGAGCATTAAATTTAGAAATAACGTCCAAAACGGCCAAACGGACTTACGCTTGAAAGTTATGAATTTTCAAAGTTTGACATTTTTCAAAAATAA